>PVJI01023002.1:0-24322 GCA_004026765.1 Micronycteris hirsuta
AAAAAAAAAAAAAAAAAAAAAAAAAAAAGCCTTACACTTATAATCCAGTTGCAGAAATAAAGCATATATACACAAAAAGATAACTAAGTGATTATACATATATTCACACTCTTGCACATTGCAAAATGTACACTCTCAATATGTAAAGAAGGTAGGGGTTTCTATAAGCTGTTTAATGTAAGAGGAATTGCTATTTCTCTTACTCTCCCTGCATTGTATAACTTACTCTTCAACACAGAAATGGCCCTGACTCCTAAATAAAATTTAATATTCAGTTTGAAATGTTGCTACTACATTTATAACTCATTGTTAGGCTATTTAATTTATGTCAAAGTCATCTCACAGAAGAGAAAGGAGGTAGGTGTAGGGAGGAAACATTTCCCGAGTGCCTGCTCTTATGTCAGATACTGTGTGGGCACTGTACTTCACAGGTTTCTATTCCTGTCTTCCCACAGTGGTCCTGTGAGTTAGGTAATGACACACACTCACACACCCACACACCCACCCCCCATCATATTGGATCACCTCTAATGAGAATTAGGGAGGTTAAATACTTTTTCCTGGATTCCCATAGCAGGCAGGTGGCGTATCTGTTTTGTCTGATAATAAAACCCATTCACTACGCTACCTTACAGCCCTCACACATTATTAGGTAGTGGCCTTGAAGAATCAGGGTCTGGATTTAATGATTCAGTTTACTGTAGATAATGTCCCTGCCAGTCTTGCAATTCTTCACTTCCTCCAAATGCACATGTCCATCAAGCATTTGGCTATATGTGTTTGAGGTCAGGAGAAAAGTCTGGATTGGATGTGTGGATATGAATTGACAGTATCTGAAAAACAGTAGGTACCCAAAGTTGTTGAATAAGATGTAAATTTGGAGTCATCTGCAAGTGAAATATGTTATATATCTGTATCTTTTTCAATCTGACTATACTTTTTTCCAAAGAACTGGAATCATTCTGTATATTGTTTAACATTACATTTAAAAAAGATAATTGCTTTCTTCCTTGGAAAATCAATCTTTTTACCATTTATACTTTTTTTTATTTCATATGTATGTCATGAAATGTCAAAAGGCTCCATCTTTTACTAGTAATCTAGTCCACTTTCTGCTTTTGTATGAACTAAAGCTACAAGGTAAACTTAATTGGAAAATTTTAGACCCAGAATTGCAGCCTTATCAACACAACTGGAAAACTAGCAGACAAGCTGCTGTCTCATCTGACATAATAGTGATTCCTACAAGTCTTTATGGTTCAGAAAACATCCCCAGGACTTTTGGATTATTGGATGTGTTCTCCAAGGCTCATAGTAGGAATTGCAATCCCTGGTCTGAGCTGAAAAGAATGTTTTAGTTTGTGAAAATAATGGGTTATATGCTTTGAAATTTTTAAACAGTTTAGAAACTAACACAAGATCATACTGTAAATACTGTTTGTAACTTGCTTCCCCCTGCCACCATCTGTATATCGTGAACATCTTTCCATGTCAATAAAGATGCTTCTGCAACATATTTTTTAATCACTCTGTTTTTTGTGTGTCCACAGTTGATGCATAGTGCCTAATCTTTTATTGCATAATCCTCTTAAACCATATGCACAAATTCTTTTGCAAAAATAGTTATAGTGATCTGAAACTTACTTTTTGTCTTTCCAATTATATTTTCAATTTAGTATTATACAGATCTGCCACATGCTTTTCATTTAATAGTTTTATTGATATATAATTGACATACATTAAACTGTACATATTCAAAATATACAATTTGATGTTTTGGTGCATGTATACACATGTGAAACCATCACCACAGTCAAGATTGTGAACATACCTAATACCCCCAAAAGTTTCCCTCTCCCACCCCTCCCTATGTCTCTGCCTTAGACAACCACTAATCTGCTATGTGACAACAGAATCATTCTCATTTTCTATGATTTTATATAAATGGGATCAGTATATATGTTCTTTTGGGGGCTCTGTTTTCTGTCACTATAATTTAAAATCTGTCCCTGTTACACATATCAATAAAGCATTGCTTTTTATTGCCAAGTAATATTCTACTATATGACTAAACCGCAGTTTCTTATCTGTTTACCTGTGAATTTGGATTGTTTCCAGATTTGGGCTAGTAGAAACAGCTGCTGTCAACATTCATGTACAACTGTTTCTATGGATATATGCTTTGCTTTTATTTTGGGATAACTGGATCTCATGTTTATATGTTTAACTTACATGTTCCAAGTGTAACATTTGACATTCATACAGCAGTGTATGAGATTTCTAATTCCTCCACATCCTTGCTAACACTTGGTGTGGTCAGTCTTTTTGATTTTAGCCATATCTCATTGTTCTAATTTGCATTTCTGTAATGACTAATGATGATGGACACCTTTTCATATATATATTTGCCATCTATATATCTTGGATGATGTATGTGTGAGTCTTTTGCCTTTTTTAAAAATTGAGTTGTTCATTTTTATTGTTGATTTTTAAAAAGGATTTTAGAGGGAGGGGAAGGGAGGGAGAAAGAGAGAGAAACAATGTGTGGTTGCCTCTCCCACACCCCCTACTGGGGACCTGGCCCAGAACCCAGGCATATGCTCTGACTGGTAATTGAACCAGCAACTCTGATTCACAGACCAGCACTCAATCCACTGAGCCACACCAGCCAGGGCTTATTGTTGATTTTTTAAAGAGTTCTTTATATACACTGGGTACAAGTCAATTATCAAATACATGTTTTACAAATATTTTTGCCCAGACTGTGGGTTATCTTTTTATTCTCTTAAAACATATTTTGAAGAGCAGACATTCTTAATTTTGATGGAGAACAATTCTTTTTACCAGTTGTATTTTAGTGTGACATTTAAGAAATTGTCGTCTAAACAAGGTTACAAAAATTTGATCCTTTATTCTTAAAAGTTTTACAGTTTTGGGATTCACACGTCGGTTTATGATCCACTTTGAGTTCTTGTATATGATGTAAATTGTAGGTTGAAGTTCATTTTTTGGCATAGTGATAACTAATTGTTACAGCATTGATTGCTTAAAAGATTTCTTTCTCCACTGAGTTGCTTTGTATATCTGTCAAAACTCAATTGTCCCTGTATATGTGGGTCTGTTTCTGGACTTGTTATTCTGTTCCATTGATCTACTTGTGTGTCTTGATTATGATGCCAGACTCTCTTCATTACTATATCTTCATTATGTCTTGAAATCAGGCAGTTTGAGTGCTCTGACTTCACTATTTTTCAGGTTTTTAAATTGTTCTATTACAGTTGTCCCAATTTGTTGCAGATTTCGTCCCGCAAAATCCGTGGGGGACCGCAAGCGAATGCATGAAAGAATCTCACACCTGACATGCTTGGAGAAAGGAATCTGGGGCTCTGGGACCATTTCCTTTATCTCAGGAAAAAGGCCGTGAGCGTAGCTCAGCCGGGTTTTTATTAGGAAACTCAGGACACATTAACATGGGAATGGCTATTCATCAACCATGCGAGGAACAAGGGTCTACGCTAAGTGGTTAGGATTTATTGGAGAAGGGTAGATAAGCGAACTGTTTATTCAGGAAGATAAACATTAGTCTGAGGAGGAATTCCAGGCATCCATTAACATAAATCCCTTGACTCCGGGGGAGGGGTCCCAGCAAGTTAATAAATTTTAAAAAGCATGTTAGCCCAATTTCCCTTCAAAGAATTCCTTTTTCCACAGACATGATTTTACGCTGGCCCACACGGGAGTGTTCCTTCACGCGGAGCCGAGCTCAAATCGCGTAAATTCCTGGGGCTTACGTTTTTTCATGCGGATGAAAAGAATTCCTGTCACACCAATTCTTCCCCATTGCTCTCCCCTGCCCCGCCCAACCCCCTGCTCACACAGTCAATCTCCACCCTGTTGTCCATGTCCATGAGTCATTTATACTGTTTGTTCTATAAGTAGACCCTACCCCTTCTTTCCTCGATTATCCTGCTTCACCCACCTCTCTGATCCCTATCAGTTTGTTCCTTGTTTTCATGCCTCTGGTTCTGTTTTGCTCCTTAGTTTATTTTTGTACATTAAGTTCTTGTTAGAGGTGAGATCATAATGGTATTTAACTTTTGCCACTTGGTTTATTTCACTTAGCATAATACCGTCTAGTTCCATCCATACTGTAGTGAATGGTAGGAGTTCCTTCATTTTTTCCTGCTGCATAGTACTCCATTGTGTAAATGTACTACAGTTTTTTAATACACTCATTTACTGATGGACACATAGGCTGTTTCCAGCACTTGGTTATTATAAATAATGCTGCCATGAGAATAGGAGTGCATAGGTTCTTTTGAATTGGTGTTTTAGGATTTTTAGGGTACAATGCCAGTAGTGGAATCTCTGGGTCAAAAGAACAGGTCTGTTTTTTAGTTTTTTGAGGAAATTCCATACTGTTTTCCACCATGGCTACACCAGTCTGCAATCTGATCAACAGGGCACTAGGGTTCCCTTTTCTCCACATCCTCACCAGCACTTATTTGTTGATTTATTAATGATAGCCATTCCGTCAGGTGTGAGATGATATCTTACTGTGGTTTTAATTTGCATCTTTATGATGGCTAGTGATGAGCATTTTTTCATTTGTCTATAAGCCATCTGTATGTCCTCCTTGGAGAAGTGTCTGTTCAGGGCCTTTGCCCATTTATTAATTGGATTCTTTGTCTTCCTCGTGTTGAGTCATATGAGTTCTTTATATATTTTGGAGATCAAACCCTTGTCTGAGGTATCGTTGACCAATATGTTTTCCCATACGATTGGTTCATTTTTCACTTTGATAATGTTTTCTTTAGCTGTACAGAAGCTTTTTAATTTGATACAGTCCCGTTTGTTTATTTTTTCCTTTATTTCCCTTGCCCTACAGGATGTATTAGCGAAAATGTTGCTGCGTGGGATACCTTAAATTTTACTAACTATGTTTTCCTCTAGGACTCTTATGGTGTGGCTTATGTTTAAGTCTTTTATCCAGTTTGAGTTTATTCTGGTGTATGGTTTAAGTGGCTGGTATAGTTGAATTTTTTTACATGTACCATTGCAGACCTCCCAGCACCTTTTGTTGAAGAGGCTATTTTTACTCCATTTTATGCTTCTGTCCCCTTTATCAAATGTTAATTGACCATAGAGACATGGGTTTATTCCTGTGCTCTCTATTCTATTCCAATAATCTATATGTCTGTTCTTATGCCAGTACCAGACTGTTTTGATTACAGTGGTCTCATAATATAGTTTGATATCAGGTATTGTGATTCCTCCTACTTTGTTGATCTTTCTCAAGATTGCTGTAGGTATTTAGGGTCATTTTGGGTTCCATGTGAGTTTTTGAAACATTTGTTCTAACTCTGTGTAATGTGTCATTGGTATTTTAATAAGGATGGAGTTGAATCTATAGATTGCTTTGGTTAGTGTGGTCATTTTAATGATGTTGTTTCTTCCAATCCATGAACATGTTATATGCTTCCATTTATTGTATCTTCATTATTTCTTTCTTCAGTGTTCTGAGTACAGGTCTTTTATGTCCTTAGTTAAGTTTATTCCTAGGTACTTTATTTTTCTTGTTGCTGTACTAAAGGGGATTTATTTCCCTAGTTTTTGTTTCTGATATTTCATTGTTGGTGCACAAAAATGCCTTAGATTTCTGAATATTGACTTTGTGTCCTGCTCCTTTCCCAAATTCACTTATTTGTGAAGTAGTGTGAAGGTCAAGTAGTTTTTGGTGGAGTCTATAGGGTTTTTTAGGTACACTCTCATGTCATCTGCAAACAATTAGTTTTACTTCCTGCTTTCAATTTGTATGCCTTTTGTTTCTTTTTTCTTGTCTGATGGCTCTGGATAGGACTTCCAGTACTATGTTGAATAAGAGTGGTGAAAGTGGACATCCTTGTCTTCTTCCTGATCTTAGTGGGGAAGTTTTTAGTTTTTGCCCGTTGGGTATGATATTGGCTGTAGGTTCTCGTATGTGGCCTTTGTTGTGTTGAGGTATACTCCTTCTATTCCCAGTTTGCTGAGAGTTTTTATCATAAATAGTTTCTGTTCTTTATCAAATGCCTTTTTAACATCTATTGATATGGTCATGTGATTTTTGTGTTTCATTTTGTTTATGTGGTGTTAGATTTATTGTTACTACATTTATTGATTTGTGAATATTATGTCATCCTTACATCACTGGATGAATCCCACTTGATTGTGGTGTATGATCTTTTTAACATATTTCTGGGTGAAGTTTGCCAATATTTTGTTGAGGACTTTAGCATCTATGTCCATCAGCAATATTTGCCTGTAGTTTTCTTTCTTTGTTGTGTCTTAATCTGGTTTTGGAATTAGGATAATACTGTCCTCATAAAAAGAGGTTGTGAGTTTTCCCACACCTTGAATTTTTTAGAATAGTTTGACAAGGATAGGAGTCAGCTCTTCCCTAATTTGGTAAAATTCACCTGGGAAGCCATCGGTCCAGGGGGTTTGTGTTTCAGGAGGTTTTTTTTCTCTTTACTACTTCTTCAATTTCACTAATTGTTATCTATCTATTCAGGGTTTCTGCTTCTTCCTGATTCAGTTTGGTAAGATTATATATTTCTAAAAATTTGCCCATTGCACCCAGGTTGTCAAATTTCTTGGCATATAGTTGTTTGTAGTACTTTCTTAACAATCCTTCATATTTCTATGGTATCAGTTGTAATTTCACCTCTTTCTTTTCTGATTTTATTTATTTGGGTCCTCTCTTTTTCTTGATGAGTCTGCTTAAAGACTTGTGAATTTTGTTTTTCTTTTCAAAGAACCAGCTCTTGGATTTATTGATCCTTTGAATTGTTCTTTTAGTCTCTATGTTGTTTAATTCTGCTCCGATCTTGATTATTTCCTTTCTTCTATTTGCTCTAGACTTTGTTGTTGTTCCTCCTGTTCTTATAGGTGTAGGGTTAGGTCGTTTATTTGAAATGTTTTTATCTTTTTTAGGTAGGCCTGTATTGCTTTAAACTTCCCTCTCAGAACTGCCTTTGCTGTGTCCCATAAATTTTGGACTGTTGTGTGTTCATTTTCATTTGTTTCCAGAAACTTTTTGATTTCTCCTTTGATCTCTTTGATAACCCATTTATTATTTAGTATCATGTTATTCAGTCTCCATGAATTTGAATATTTTTTAGTATTTTCCTTGAGGTTGGTTTCTAGATAATTTAAAGCCATTGTGATCCAAGAAGAAGATTGGTATGATTTCAATTTTCTTGAATTTGTTGAGGCTTGTTTTGTGACCTACCACGTGGTCTATCCTAGAGAATGTTCAACATGCACTTGAGAAGAATGTGTAGTCTTCTGCTTTGAGATACAATGTTCTGCAAATATCAATTAAATCCATCAGTTCAATTGTGTCCTTTAAGATCTCTTGCCTTTTGGGGTTTTTTTTATTGTTTTGAAAATCTATCCTTTGATGCCAATGGATTGCTAACACTTCGTATTATGACTGTGTTACTGTCAATCTCTCCTTTTATATTCACCAAGATTTGATGCGGATTTCATCTCGCAAAATCCGTGGGGGACCGTAACCGAACGCGTGAATCAATCTCATCCAGAGACACGCTTGGAGAAGGAGTTCTGCTTGCCACGGGTCTTTCCCTCAATCTCTGGAAAGGCCCCGGGCGTAGCTCAGCCAGGCTTTTTATTTGAAGTTTTAGGATACATTTGCATTGGATTGGTTATTCATGAACTCATGCCAGAATCAGGGGTTTTCAGCTAGGTCATAAAGATATATGGGAAGGGGATAGATAAGTGGTAGGTTTACTCAGTAAGGTAAACATTTGGGGTACAGAGCATTAGGATGTAAATTCAGCTCCAGTGGCAGACAGGACCGGGGCAATACATTAAACAGGAGATGAGTAAATTGAGGGGAAGCTAGCTAGGGCTGTTAACTGTTAGGACCATAAAACACTGAGGCAGGGAAGAATTTCAGGAATCCATTAACTTGAGCTTCTTGGCTTTTGGGGAAAGAGACTAAGCAAGGCAGAGAGTTTCTTAAGAAACATTTTTGCCAAATTCCCATTAGAGAATTCTTTTTCCACTGACATGGATCAGCTGGCCCACACAGGAGGGTTTCTTCATGCGGAGCTGTGCTCTGCATGCGTGGATTCCCGGGATGGCATTTCTCCATGCGTGTGCAAAGAATTCCTGCTACAAAGATTTTCTTTACATATTTAGGTGCTCCTATTATGGGTTCATATATGTTTGCAAGGGTTCTACCCTCTTGTGTGATTGATCCCTTTCATATTATGTAATGTCCTTTGTCTTTTGTTATGGCCTGTGTTTTGAAGTCCATTTTGTCTGATAAAAGTATTGTTACTCCAGTTTTTTTTTGTTTCCATTTTTATGGAATATCTTTTTCCATCCCTTCACTTTTAGTCTGTGTCTATCTCTTGTTCTGAGGTGAGTCTCTTATAGACTGCATATATATGGGTCATCTTTTCTTATCCATTTAGCTACACTGTCTTTTGATTGGCACATTTATTTAAACCATTTACACTTGAAGTTATTGTCAGGTACTTATTTATTGCCATTTTATTCTTTATACCTATGTTCCTCTCTCTATTTCTTTTATCCTTTCTTCTTCTTAAAGAAGTTGCTTAAATATTTTTCGCATAGAACACTGGTTTGGTGGTAATATAATCCGTTAGCTTTTTTTGCTCTAGGAAGGTCTTTATTTCACTTTCGGTTTTAAATCATAGCCTTGCTGGATAAAGTAGTCTTGGTTGTAGGTCCTTGCTTTTCATCACTTTGAATATTTCATGCCAATCCCTTCTGGCCTGAAGTGTTTCTGTTGAGAAATCAGCTGATAGCCTTATTGGAAATCCCTGTAGATAACTGTCTTTTTCTTTGTGCTCTGAAGATGTCTTTTTCTTTAACCTTTGGCATTTTAATTATATGTTTTGGTGTGAGCATCATTGGGTTCATCTTGATTGAGACTCTCCGTACTTTCTGGACTTGTGTGTCTTTTTCCTTCACTAGGTTGGGTAAGTTTTCAGCCATTATTTCTTCAAACAGGTTCTCAATCCCTTTCTGGTACCTCTAGGATGTGGATGTTATTGCACTTGATGTTATCCCTGCAGTCCCTTAGACTTTCCTCATTTTTTAAAAATTCTTTTTTCTTTTTGTTGATCTACTTGGGTGTTTTCTGTTTGCTTTCTAAATTTAAATATTTAAATCTTAGTGAATATATGACTTTAAATAATATCTTCCTTTGTTGCTATTATATTCTGTATAATATGCTGTGAATTAGGAAATCTAACTTTATTTTTATTTTATTTTTAAACCGAGAGGAAGGGAGGGAGAAAGAGAGGGAGGGAAACATCAATGTTTGGTTGCCTCTTGTGTGCCTCCTATTGGGGACCTAGCTTGCAATCCAGGCAAGTGCAGGAAATCCAGGACATCTAACTTTATTTTTAATATTTAATAAAAATAACATTTATTTACTTTGGGATTTGAAAATTCTAATTTCATCATAATAAGCACTTATAAATTCTTTGGTCTCTTTCTAGGCTTTTAAAATTATATATACTTGTATTGGTTTTAATTATTCTAGCCCAGTAATTGTTTTAGTATAGAATATAGCAAGTGTCTCTTCATTATGTTTCTTCTAGATGGCCATCAGAGCTAGGTGGTAATTTTACTGTTTCTGATGAATGTAAGGATAGGTGGAATGATTTACTCAATGTCATAAAGTGAGAATGTGGTGGATAGAGCTCTGGGACCCAGATTTCCTTCCTTTTACTGTAGTGTCTACTTGGCAGAATCATGATTTTGCTTTGTTCTTTTGTGGGATGGTGTATCTCTGTAACTTTAATGATACAACCAACCATGTTCTTTTGTTTCTCTGCTGCTGATGGAGAGAATAAGAAAACAGGAAGTGGGGATGTACATATATCATTTACATGAAGATGGGTGATATTTTCATTCCTGTATCAATTATATCACCCTAACCATGCTACAACACAAAAATGGTCATTTGTAATATAAACATGTGCTTATTTTCCTTCCTAAGTCTATAAAATCTCTGATGTTTTTATTGTTGTTCTAATTTGATAGATGGAGAAACTAAGGCTGTGAAAAGTTCAGAAATCTTTTACAGGTTGTATTGATAATTAGTGACAGAGCCAGAATTCCCATATAGTTAGTCTAATTTTAATGGCTATGCTCTTAACACTCAATTAATCCTCCCTTATACAGAGTAGTTTTCTGTGGCCCAGATCCTGACTTGTTTAAACCTTAACTGGTATGGTGTCTATGCTGTACCATGAACATACAGAAACTCATACAGCACCCCAGGAGAATGACAACACTGGTAGTGTGCTTATTCTTTTCACAATAGAACTCAATCTGGGAGACATTTTTTTATTTTCACCAAGTACTAGGAGGTGTAGTGATAAGAACCAGGGTTGATGGGGAGGGCAGGTTTTCTTGATTATCTTTCATATGCGGACACTGCACTAAGTACTTTACATATGGCATCTCATTTTACTATTTTTGTTTATATTCTCTAAAGGAAACTATTTCAGAGATAATATCACTTGTCCAATGCTACACAGTTGTAAGTGTCAGCCTAAATGCTACATCATTATTTTCATGATCTTCAAACATTTTGTGTCACATTTATCATGTTATCTTTCACTGTCCTTTTGTCATTCGTGGGTGCTCAGTAGATAACTACTGGTCAATGAGTGGATAAAAATGTGAAAATTCACTTGTTGAGTGCAAAGATTGGGCTAGAAATTAGGTGCTGCCATTAAAAAGTAAAATAGGCTCAGATTCTTTTCTCATGATTTTCTCCAAAATAGGCACAAAAATCGAAACGGGAGCATTTTTACCAATTATATTCATATTTACTTTCCCTCCTAACTTCAGAACAACTTCTCTGTGGGCAGTGACTGAAGATAACCTCAGGCTAAGGTTAAAACAGTGACCAGAGAGGAGGAGGAAGGGTATAATGGAGGAAAGAAGGGGAAGGGTAATCAAGGAACATGTATAAAGGACGCATGGACAAAGACAACAGGGAGCGGAGAAGGTAGGATTGAATGTGGGAGGTAGGAGTGGGTAGGATGGAGGAGAGTAATGAGGGGATAATGGACACAACTGTAGTTAAACAATTAAAAAAATTAGCTTGTAATTGAATGAGAATGGTCAGATCAAAATTTTCCTCTCAGACCCTAGTTATATTAAAGTAGGAAAGTCACAGAAAGGATGCAATAGGATACTGGTGATTTTTCCTAGTAAAGGGGAACTCTTATTTTAGATGACCTTCATATTCTACCAGCATCAATGAATGAACTTCAATAAATAATAAGAGTTAATTTTGACCTTGTACTCAACAGAGACCCTTTCTTTCTATTAATATTTCAGAGTAAGCAATAGAATGCAATTTTCCTTTTGTTAAACTTTTTCGGTCACATTAAAATAATTCCTTCGCCCGGCTGGTGTAGCTCAGTGGATTGGGCGCGGGCTGGGAACCAGACGGTCCTGGTTCGATTCCCAGTCGGGGCACATGCCTGGGTTGCAGGCCAGGTCCCCGGTGGGGGCCATGTGAGAGGCAACCATACATTGCTCTTTCTCCCTCCCTTCTCCTCTCTCTGAAAATAAATAAATAAAATCTTTAAAAAAAATAAAAAAAATAAGTCCTTGGCCTTTACAGAGTTCCTTCCTTCCTTCCTACCCTGCTGAAACCCGAGTGCTTGCCCACCTGGGATCTTGCAGGTCTGTAGGGCAGCTGGGAAGGCTCCCCAGTTTCATCCTCGTAAGCAGTTTGGGCCTGCAGAAGGGAATTAACTTACCCAGTGCCTTATCATTGGCAATACCTCTGACCAGAGGATCCAGGAAACTCCTGACCTTTACCCCAGTGTGTTTCCCAGATAATTTTGTCATTGTACTTCTTTAGTATATTGCTTTCTGGGGCTCCAAGAATATCACAGACACCTAGTTTATGTGCATACTATAATTGGCTCAGACACTGGATCCTATAGAGACCTCCTGAGACTCATTACTCCCTGCACATTAATATTATGGATCTTGTCTAAGATCTTGTTTTTCTAGGGCTTTTCTTGAGCTAGGCAACAAAGCTACCTAACTCAGGTGTGACCACCACACCAGCGGTTTTCAAACTTTTTGTTTCAAGAAAACTTTGTACTTTTAAAATTATTGAGGACATCAAAAGCTTTAGTTTTTATGTGGGGTATATTGATTGATATTTACCATGTCAATAAGTAAAACCAAGAAAAATTAAATATCATTCATTTATTAGGGTGCAGAATACTAAAAGATCTTTTTATTTATTTTATTGTTTTTCAAGTACATTTTTTTCCATTTGACCCCATCACTCTCCCCATTCACCCACCCCCACCTCCCACCCTCAAGCCTACCCCCCTTTGGCTTTGTCCATGGGTCCTTTTTACATGTTCCTTGATGACCCTTCCCTTTCTTTCCCCTGTTACCCCCTTCCCCTGCCCCTCTGGTTACTGTAAGTTTGTTCTTTATTTCTCTGGTTGTATTTTGCTTGCCTGTTTGTTTTCTTGATTAGGTTCCAATTATAGGTTACATCGTATGGTATCTTTCCCTCACTTCCTGGCTTATTTCACTTAGCATAAATCTCTCCAGTTCCACCCATCACAAAGGGTAGGAGATCCTTCTTTCTTTTTATTTTTTTAAAGATTTTATTTATTTTTTATTTGACAGAGGGGAAGGGAGGAAGGGAGGGAGAGAAACATCAATGTGTGGTTGCCTCTCACTAGCCCACTACTGGGGACCTGGCTTGCAACCCAACCATACTCCCTGACCAGGAATCAAACCAGCAACCCTCTGGTTTGCAGGCCAATTCTCAATCCACTGAGCTACACCAGGAAGGCTCATCCTTTCTGCTGCACAGTATTGCATTCTGGAAAGTACCATAGTTTTTTGACCCACTGATGTACTGATGGGCACTTAGACTGTTTCTAGCCCTTGGCTATTGTAAATTGTGCTGCTGTGAACATTGGAGTACATAAGTTCTTCTGAATTGGTGTTTAAGGATTCTTAGGGCATAATTCAAGCAGTAGAATTGCCAGGTAAAAATGCAGTTCCATTTTTAGTTTTTCGAGGAAATTTCATACTGTTTTCCACAATGGCTTCACCAACTGCATTCCCACCAACAGTGTACTAAGGTTCCCTTTTCTCAAAAACCTCACCAGCACTTGTTGTTTGTTGATATTTTTTAAATATTTTATTTTTATTTATTTTTAGAGAGTGGGGAAGGGAGAGAGAAAGAAAGGGAGAGAAACATCAATGTGTGGTTGCCTCTTACGAGGCCCCCACTGGGGACCTGGCCCGCAACCCAGGCATGTGCTCTGACTGGGAATTGAACTGGCGAACCTTTGGTTCACAGCCCGTGCTCAATCCACTGAGCCACAGCAGCCAGAGCTATTTGTTGATTTTTTTATGATGGCCATTCTGACCATTGTGAAGTGGTATCTCATTGTGGTTTTAATTTGCATCTCTCTGATGGCTCGTGATGCTGAGCATCCTTTCATGTCTCTGGGCCCTCTGTATGTCCTCCTTGGAGATGTGTCTGTTCAAGTCCTTTGCCCATTTTTAAATTGGGTTGTTTGTGTTCCTGGAGTGGAGTCATATGAGTTCATTATATATTTTGGAGATCAAACCCTTGTCCAAGGTATCATTGGCAAATATATTTTCCCATATGCTTGGTTCCCTTTTCATTTTGCTGATGTTTTCTTTAGCTATGCACAAGCTTTTTTTTTTTTATATGAGATCCCATTTGCTTATTCTTTCCTTTATGTCCCTTGCTCTAGGGGACATATAGGTAAAAACATTGCTGTGTGGAATATCTAAGATTTTCCTGCCTTTGTTCTCCTCTAGGACTTTATGGTATCATGACTTATGTTCAAGTCTTTTATCCATCTTGAATTCATTTATGTATATGTCATAAGTTGCTGGTTGATTTTAATTTTTTTGCGTGTACCTGTCCTGGTCTCCGAACACGATTCATTGTAGAGACTATTTTTACTCCATTTTATGATTCTGCCCACTTTGTCTCATATTAATTCAGCATAGAGACTTGGTTTTATTTCTGGACCCTGTGTTCTGTTTCATTGGTCTATGTGTCTGTTCTTATGCCAGTACCAGACTGTTTTGAATACAGCAGCCTTGTAATACAGTTTGATATCAGGTATTGTGATCCCTCCTACTTTTCTTTTCTTTCTTAAAATTGCTGCAGCTATTTGGGCTCATTTATCATTCCATATAAATTTTTGAAATGTTTGTTCTATATCTGTGAAATACATCACTGGTATTTTAATAGGGATTGCATTGAATCTATAAATTGCTTTGGCTAGTATGGACATTTTGATGATATTAATTCTTCCAATCGATGAACACGGTATATGCTTCCATTTATTTTTGTCTTCCCGAATTTCTTTCTTCAGTGTGGTGTAGTTTTCTCAGTACAGGTCTTTTACCTCCTTGGTTAGGTTTGTTCCTAGGTACTTTATTTTTCTTGTCGCTATATCAAATGGGATTTGTTTCCTGATATTTCATTGTTGGTATACAAAAATGCCTTTGATTTCTAAATATTGACTTTGTATCCTGCTGGTTTGTCAAATTCACTTATTAGGTTGAGTAGTTTTTTTCATGGAGTCTCTAAGGTTTTCTATGTACACTATCATGTCATCTGCAAATAGTCACAATTTTACTTTCTCCTTTCCTATTTGGATGTCCTTTATTTTCTTTTTCTTGTCTGATCACTGTTGCTTGTGTGGAAATTCTTTTCTCACACATGGAAAAGCGTAGGCCTGGGATCACACGTGAGCAAGGCCTCTGCCTGAAAAAATTTCCCAAGCCAGCATATGCGGATTCATGTCCATGGAGAAAGGAATTCTATAAAGGGAAATTTGGCTAAGATATTTCTTAAGATTTACTGCCTTGCTGAGTCTCTCACCCCGGAATCAAGGGGCTTATGCTAATGAATGCCCAAGGATCTTTCCTGCCACAATGTTTACCTTCCTGAATAATCAGCCCGCATATCTACCCCCTTTTGATGTGTCTTTCCGTATCTGTCTACCACCTAGTTTAGATCCGCGTTCTGCGCATAGTTAATGAGGCCATTCTGATGCGAATGTATCCTGAAACATCTAATAAAAAGCTGGGCTAAGCTACGCTTGAGGCCCTCTCCCACACGATAAGGGAAGGGTCCGTGGCCCCGGATTTCCTCTTCCTTGCGTGTCTCTGTGTGAGATTCATTCACACGTTCGGTCACGGTCACCACGGATTTCGCGGGATGGAATCCGCAGCATCTGGCGCCCAACATCATGGGGCCTGGTGGGCCATGAGCCACTGACCATGACCCCCCACACGAATGTGGGAGAAAAGCGCCCAAACGCCCAGGTAAGCAGGGACCGACAGCCAGAGAGCCATAGGGTGCGTGGGGAGGAAGAGGGTGGAATAGAACAAATCGCTTTACAGCACATCTTTACGACGTCATTACGGCCACGCTATTTTTTAGTAAGTCAATATTAATAAATAGGTAATGATAAAAGAAAAGATCCTTTTCTCCTCTCTTGGACATCTCGCTGCAACCCCATGCGGGCATGGGTCAGACATTTAAAAGCTACAAGAGCGCCTGCCACTAGAAAGACACCCATGATAGGATTAGTTGGTCACAGGACGGGGAGTAGAACCATTAGGCTTCCCCGCCAACCTGAAGAAAAGGCCCTCGCAACAAGAGGCACACTGTGAAAAATACAAACACGTCCACTCCCCGCGGCTAAATTCCCAACTAGGAATAGGTCTGGGAAAGAGAGAACAAAAGATCTTTTCATTTAATCATCTTAAAAGAAAAAACCTGGCAGCTTTGCCAGCGGATCGCGTTTTTGCGGCTTTCTCTTGAATCAGCTGTCATTCCACTCTACTGCTCCCCTTCAGGGAAAAGCGATTAGTGAATGAGCATTCCGACCTCTGCAGACGCTGCAGAATTGAGAGTTTAGCTTCAGGGAATTTGCATTAGGGCTCATTCAAGCTCCGAAGACAAGGCAATACCTCCCCTCTGCCGGAGAAATTGGGTGTTCCCACGTGAGTTGGAACCTTGTGAGGGTGTTGGGGACCAGATCCCGTGACGCGAAGGGGCCTTAAAACACCTAGAATAATGTCTCACTTGTCTGGGGAATGCAGATAAAGGTTGGTTACCTGGCGTTTACGAGAAACCCGTTTGGGAAGACCCCAAAAACAAATAAGTGGGGGTAGGGGATTCGGATATTCCAATCCTCCTCCCCTGACTGTCTTCACCAACACCACATCCTAAGACTCATCACACTCTAGCTAATTAGATAGGATTTCAGCACGGTGGAGTTCGAAAGGACGACTGATCAAAAGAAATAAAAATTTTTAATAACAATGGGATCCAGTTTATCTAAGGAACAGGAAACTTACGAATACTTCAGCAACTTCTCAAAGGGGCGGGACATAAAGTTAAGGAGTCCCATCTCCTTAAGCTTATGCAAACAATTAAGAAATATTTTCCCTCTTTCCCTGACCAAGAGACTCTGGATATTGAGGTTTGGGAGGCTGTCGGTTAAAAATTACATTCTTTACAAGATAGTGATGTTCCTGTTGGATCTCAGAATTTAATAACCTTGGGTTTAGTCAAGACAGCTCTCATACCCATTTGGACCAGGATATCAGATGTGATTGAAGGGGAAGATCGAGATTCTAGCTCAGAGGAGGAAAGCATCCATAATATAGTAGAGAAACCAGTTACAAAGGTCCTGCCCTCAGCCCCGCTGGAGGAGAAATTTCATAACCCGCGCTCATTGCCTCAGCTCTGGGAGCGCTCCTCCTGGCGGGGCGACCCACCAGGAGAATCAGAAGATTTAGACAGATATCCTGTTAAGGCCATGAGCCAGTGCATTCGGCAAACAGCTGAGGCTGGGGGTTTAGACGTTCTGGCAGCCTTCCCCATCACGGTAAGGGGTCAGAGAAAGGTCCATGAACCCCTTCCTTTTTCTTTCTATAATGATCTAAAGAGAAGCATTAAGGAAAATGGTCTTAACTCTCCTTATACCATTGGATTGTTACAAGCCATAACAGACAGCTATCAGATGGCTCCATGCGATTGGATCGCCTTAGCTAGAATAGTTTTGACCCCAGCTCAGTACACGGTTTGGTTTTCGGAGTATTCTCAAAGAGCCAACCGACAAGCAGCTGATAATGCGCAAATTAATAACCTGGTTACTCTCCCCATGCTGATGGGATCCGGTGAATTTGTCACTGCTGCCGCTCAAACCAGATTCGACCCCCTTGCTTATAGTCAGAGCCCACAAATCGCCCTTAGGGCCATGAGGTTCGTACCTAATTCCCAGGCCCGGGAAGCTTCCTCCTTCAACATTCACCAAGGCGCATCAGAAGCTTACATAGATTTTATAGATTGTCCCCAAGAAGCCATCACGAGTCAAATAGATAATGAGAGAGCAGCTCAAACCCTTTTGTTGCAGCTAGCCTATGAGAATGCTAACAGTGATTGCAAAACTATTTTAGGGCCCCTGAGAGCTACTGTTGCGGGGAAATGAAGCGACCAAACTCATGAGAGGTAAAGGTCACAGACCCTTTATTACACACGTGGGCCCTCAGGAGTAAACTCCAAATCGAGAGCCTTGAACAAAGGCCTGAGCTGGCATATATACCTTTTAGAGATACATAGCATACGTAGCATTTCGGGAGTCAGGTTACAAGCAAGTCTCTAAAAAAGTAAAACCTGGTTACAGAGAATAGATAAAGCTTCAAGGATTTTCTAGGGTTGTAAAAGTATATATCATTTGAGGTGTCATAGGCAAGCAGATTTACTAAGGCAGTGAGATTGTCTCAGAAAAGCAGTTCCCCCATCTGCATTCCTAGATAACATTTTAGTGAGGAATTTACATTTGGCTGTCTTCCTGCCAGGCACCATAGTTGCAAATTAAGCAAGCTACAGGTTAAAAGCACACTTAAGCTATTTGGCCAAGACTGCAGGATACAAAGGGTTAGTTAGAGATTACAAGTTTACAAGCAGGGTGAATTTCACTAACATTTGGCCAGGAGTCACAGCTTGCTCTCTAGGCCTGTTTCTATTATACTACTTACTATATTTCTAACAAGACTTAAAATATTCTAAGGTTATAATATCCCTGTTACACTACCACTCGAGAAATCAGTGAGTTTATTAAGTCTTGTCAAGATGTGGGCACTGAGTGATATAAAGCCTCGCTCTTAGCCACTGCTATTAGGGAAAATCCCAGATGTTATAATTGTAGGGAGGCAGATCACTTTAGAAAGGACTGCCCCTCCCCTTCAAAAGAGGGCAAGGGCAGTACCAAACCCCCTCTGGGGGACTGTCTGCACTGTGGAAAAGGTAGACACTGGGCGAGGGAATGTTGCTCTAAGTTTGACAGAAATGGCCAACCGATTCAGGGAAACTACCGAAGGGGCGCGTGCTCCAGCGTCCTCAATCCCAATCGGAGCCATCAGAACACCAATCAGTACAAGGGAACTCGGGGAAATGTACAGTTTCCAGCCTTCACACAGCCACCCGAGGAAGTGCAGGATTGGACCTGGTCACCATTGACCAACTTGTCTTAAAAGAACAGGACCAAATAATTATAGCTCCCACTGGCATCTGGGGACCTTTGCCCCCAGGCACATTCGGCTTAATTTTAGGAAGATCTAGTATCACTACCAAAGGCATTTTTGTTCAACCAGGAGTTGTTGATTCAGACTATCAAGGGGAAATTAAAATCATGCTTAAAGCTTCTGGTTATCATGTTATTCCTACTCAGACGCGTATCGCTCAGCTACTCCTACTCCCCTACGTAATCCCAAAAACTCAAGATATAGTAAGAGGGGAAGGAAATTTCGGCAGCACGAATGATCGATCAGTCTTCTGGACAGAATCAATTAAGTTAAATAAGCCAATTTTGCAAATAAAGATAAAGGATAAGATTTTCACGGCCTCATAGATACGGGGGCTGAAATATCTGTTATTTCAAATCAATTCTGGCCCCCGGGATGGCCTCTAACAGAGCAGAACGCCTGTCACTGGTGTTGGGGGGATTTCCCAACCACAGATCTGCGTATGGTCTCTTAAATGCTATGGACCAGAGGGACAGATAGGGAGAATTCAACCCTATGTCTTGCTTATACCCCTTAATATTTGGGGACGTGACCTTCTTAGTCAGTGGGGGATGCAAATCTCTCTGCTGCCTTTTCCCTAGTGGCCACTGCTCTTATAACCCCCCTATCGCTCACTTGGCTCTCCGATATGCCGATATGGGTTGATCAGTGGCCGCTTAAGGGAGAGCAGCTCGAGCAGATGCACATTCTAGTTAAACAACAGCTAGATGCAAGACATATTGAACCTTCTAGCAGCCTGTGGAATACATCTATTTTTGTTGTACCAAAGAAATCTGGAAAATGGAGACTTATTCATGATCTAAGAAAGATCAATGAAACCCTTAAACTGATGGGCCCCCTGCAGCCAGGAATTCCAAACCCGGCCTGCATTCCAAAAGACTGGCCGCTTTTAATCATTGACCTGAAAGATTGCTTTTTTACCATTCCTTTGGCAGAGAAAGACAGGGAGCGATTTGCATTCTCCCTCCCAGTTGCTAACAACTCCCAGCCTTTACAAAAGTTTCAATGGAAGGTCTTGCCTCAGGGAATGCTTAACAGTCCAACTATTTGCCAGCATTACGTCCATACCGTCATCCAGCCAGTAAGGAATCAGTTCCCTGACTCCATTATCATTATATGGACGACATCTTGGTCACGGCTCCCTTCCCAGACATTTTAGCAAAAACTGCTTCCTTTCTTAAAGATTCTATAGCTGCTGCTGGGCTGATAATTTCTTCAGAGAAAATCCAGCATTCAGAACCTTGGAAATATCTAGGATACGTACTATTTAACAAAACAATCAGACCCCAAGCGCTGCAAATTGACCCACCCAAGGATTTAACTCTCAATCGCTTCCAGCTACTCCTAGGAGCAATCAACTGGGTGCGGCCCAGCCTTGGAATACCTACTCAACAATTAACTCATTTATTTGATACCCTCAAAGGGGACCCAGATCTTAACTCCCCCAGAAAACTGTCCCCCGAGGCTTTACCAGAGTTAACCATAGTAAATCTGCATATTCAGCAAGGACAGCTTACTAGGATTGACCCCCAGTTTCCTGTTCGGCTCTTTTGTTTCCCAACTTTAGGCACACTGACAGGTCTCATAGGACAATTGTCACCCCACCTAGCTATGATAGAGTGGATCTTTCTGTCCCATCAGCCAAAACGCACAATTACCACCTATATAACTGCATTATGCCATCTTATTATTAAGAGACATGAACGAACACAGCAGTTACTGGGAAATGGTCCTGCCTTTATTCATGTCCCCCTAACTCAAGTCTATTTACAACAACTCAAAGCTCAATCTTTCAAATTCCAATATGCCATAGCCTATTTTATAGGAAAATTAGAGACTAACTTACCTTCAGAGAAATTGCTTCAGAATATCCCATTCTTTTGTATAAGGCTAGCAGAGAAAGTCAGCCCAGAACCAATAACTGGAGCGAGAACTGTTTCTTGGTGGATCTGGAAAGACCGGTCAATCTGCCATTTCTTGACAAGAAGGAGAAACTTGGAAAAATTTTGTATCCTCAGGACATCCCACTACCCAGAGAGCTGAGCTGTTTGCGGCCATTATGGCGTTATGGCAATGGCCCCAGGAAGCCTTGAATATAGTGTGTGACTCGGGGTATACTGTTTATACCATCCTGCATATAGATCAAGCATTAGTTAAAACTTCAATAGACCCTCACCTACTTAGCCTGTTTTTAACCCTGCAGTCTCTTCTTGACAAAAGGGAACATCCTCTTTTCATTACCCACATTCAGTCCCATTCAGGCATGCCTGGCCCTCTGGCGGAAGGTAACAATAAAGTTGATGCTTTAGTCAGCATTCTTAATGCCTTTCAACAAGCTGCAGATTCGCATCAATTTTTTCATCAAAATAGCCAGGAACTTCGAAAACAGTTTAATATTCCTCACTCCCAAGCCAAGCAAATTATTAAAGAATGTCCTGACTGCCAAGCTCTTAGCAAGGTGCCTCCATCTACTGGAGTCAACCCTTGAGGACTAAAATCTCAAATAATTTGGCAAACAGATGTGACCCATTACGCCCCTTTTGGAAAGTTCAAATATGTTCATGTTTCTATTGATACTTATTCTGGTGCTTTACATGCATCTGTTTTAACAGGAGAATCAGCTAAAAATATACGAGACCATTGGCTTGAGGCCTTTATTTTTTTAACTATATTTTATTGATTATGCTGTTACATTTGTCCCACTTTCCCCCCCTTCTTGCCCCCCACACCCTTACCCCCCCTTTCCCCACCCTTTAGTTTTGTTCATAGGTCATACACCTAAGTCCTTCTGCTTCTGCACTTCCTATACTATTCTTAATCTCCCCCTGTCTGTTGTCTGCCTTCCATTTATGCTACTTGTTCTGTGCCCCATTCCCCCCTCTCCCCCTACCACTCCCCTGTTGATATTCCTCCATATTTTATATAACTCCCTTTAACATTTCATACAATAAAGGCTGGGTGGTGATGAACTTCTTGAACTTGACCTTATCTGAGAAGCACTTTATCTGCCCTTCCATTCTAAATGAAAACTTTGCTGGATAGAGTATTCTTGGATGTAGGTCCTTGCCTTTCATGACTTGGAATACTTCTCTTCAGCCCCTCCTTGCCTGTAAGGTCTCTTTTGAGAAATCAGCTGACAGTCTTATGGGAATTCCTTGTAGGTAACTGTCTCCTTTTCTCTGGCTGCTTCTAGGATCCTTTATTTTTGATCTTGGGTAATGTAATTATGATGAGTCTTGGTGTGTTCCTCTTTGGGTCCAACTTCTTTGGGACTCTCTGAGCTTCCTGGACTTCCTGAAAGTCTATTTCCTTCACCAGCTTTGGGAAATTTCAATTCCTTGGATTTCTTCTTCTCCTTCTGGCAGCCCTATGATCCGTATGTTGGGACGTTTACAGATGTCCTGGAGGTTTCTGAGCCCCTTATCCATTTTTTTAAGTTTTGTTTCTTCATTCTTTTCTGGTCGGATGTTTTATTCTTTCTGCTAGTCCACTCTGTTAATTTGAGTCTCAGTTTCCTTCTTATCCCTATTGGTTCCCTGCAGATCTCTCCTCATTTGTTCAAGAAATTTTGATAATTTTTCATCGAATTCTGTGAGCATCCTGATTACTAGGGTTTTGAACTGTGCATCTGATAGGTTGGCTATCTCTTGGTTGGTTAGTTCTGAAGCTTTGATTTGTTCCTTTCTTTGGGCCATTTTTTTTCCTCGGTGTGCCTGTTACTATAAGGAGGGTGGAGCCTTGGGGTTCACCTGGGCAGGGAAACTCACAGTCGTTGTGCTGTGATGTAGCCTATGGGGGCGGAACCTGAGAGCACAATGGCGCCTGCTCCACTCTCCGTACCCACATCACCTCCTGCAAGCAATTCAAGCCCCTCTGCGCTGGCTCCAGGGGTCGCTCCGGGGTCGGTGGATGGGCTGCACAGCTCCAATCCCCCGTGGGTCTCCCCAACGAACTCTCCTGTGCGGCCGGGAGTTCCTCCCGCTGCCAACTCCACCCCCAGAGGTGCTCTCAATCTGTGCCGATGGGTTGCGCTCTGCTTTCTCTCCCGGTCCATCTGCCTGCGAATGCGGACCTGCCCGGTCCACTAGTCTTGGCCCCGCTGGGTCCAGATGAGCGGGGCGCTGGCTGCGCTTTGGTCAGGCACTCCCGTCTCAGTGTGCTGCAGCCCCGCGGGAACCGCCCCTCCAACCGCGGTCCTGCCCTGTACTCACCAGCTCGCCGTGGTCTTGCCGTCTGCTCACCAGCTCGCCGCGGAGTCGCCGAGCGCTCTCCCTCTACCTTGCTCCTCCCGGCTCACCAGACTGGATGAATGTATCTTCTTTAATTCCTTGGTTGTCGGACTTCCTCTCAATTCGATTTTCTGTCAGATCTGGCTGTTTTTGGTTGGGTAAATTTCTGTTTTTTTCCTTGTTTGGTTGTGCGAGGCAGCATGGCGCATTCACCTATGTCGCCATCTTGCCAGAAGTCCTTGGCTTGAGGCCTTTAGTCATTTAGGACGGCCTCAGCAAATTAAATCTGATAATGGGACTTCCGTCAAGATGGCGGTGTAGGTGGACGCACTCGCCACCCGCACATCCAGAGTGTAGAAACAACGAACGCAGTAGCGAAAAATTAAACAACCAGAACGGACAGAATCGAACTGAAGGGAAGTCTGACACCCAGGAGGTAGGAGAAGACAAACATCCAGGCCGGTAAGTGGGGCAGAACCGGGCGGAGGGGCGGAGTGAACAGCAGCTCTCACGGAGGGACTCACGCCGCCAGTGCCTGAACAGGGCATGGCCCCGAACAACAGGTGAATCCCGCAAGCCGGCGACGCTCCCGGAGAGAGGCCAGGGCTGAGCCAGCAGAACCGAGTCTGGCAGAAAAGGTGGTGGGGAACTGGGGAGCGGAGGAGTGACGGGAGCCCGCGGTGATCAGAGGTCGCCATTGCTTCCTCCCAGGCCCCGCCCCCAGAGGCAACATCATCCAAAAAACGACCCAGGTTGCAGGTACCTGCCAGCCGACAAGTGCACCGAGATAAAAAGAATGAAAATGGCCAAAATGAAAAATTAGAACAAATTACAACTAACGGATGATAACATAGTCAACCTATCAGATGCACAATTTAAAATGCTTGTAATCAAAATGCTAACAAAACTGGAAGATAGGTGGATGCATATAGTTGAACAGATGAAGAATACGATAAGGATAATGGAGGAAGATTTACGGGGAACCAACAGGAAAAAAAAGGAGGTTGGATCTCAAACCAATGGGGTGGACCAGAAGGAAGAAACAAGAATTCAAAAAAATGAGGAGGGTCTCAGGAACCTCAGAGACATTTGTAAACGACCCAATATCTGGATCACAGGGCTGCCAGAAGGACAAGAGGAACACCAAGAAATTGAACGTATTTTTGAACAGATAATGAAGGAAAACTTCCCAGATCTTGCAAAGGAAATAGGCTTCCTGGAAATCCAAGAAGCTCAGAGAACCCCAAAGAAGCGGGACCCAAAGAGGAACACACCAAGGCACATCATAATTACATTACCCAAGGTCAAGAATAAGGAAAAAATCTTACAAGCAGCAAGAGAAAAAGAGACAGTTACCTACAAAGGAATCCCCATAAGACTGTCAGCGGATTTCTCAA
>PVJI01023003.1:0-24321 GCA_004026765.1 Micronycteris hirsuta
GGGGGTCATTTGCTTTATTTAAAGGATTAATCACAAGATTTTAATAACAGCTTCACAAATACAAGTTAATAATTCAACTGACAAAAATTGGTATTCACTAGTTAACTCTCCAGGAACGGTTGTATTTTTCAATGAAAATGTATATGTAATTGAGATACATCATATATTGTACCAGAGTAGTGAATTGGCAGGGATTGAGAAGACTCCTGGGTATTCTCATGGTATTTCCTGCAGCAGGCCTTGACATATCAGTAAAATCATTTTAATTTTTGGTTAAAGCATCCCTAAAATGGTGTTTAGCTTTAAGTGGTCATGGAACGTATGAAAAGTAGAATTTACAAGTCTACAGAGAAATACTATTATTTCCGTGTGAGGATTTGCTCTTCTTTATTGATAGAACAGTCAATGATTTTTAAAAAAGTATTACTGTAAATGTGTATCCTGTTCCTCCTATTAGACTATAATGTCCCCATAAATGACAATCTTGACTCCTGTATCTTTTAGGCAATAACCTCTCTCTATGAACAGACTGTAAGTATTTGATTGTAAAGGATACTCAGTCAAATGGGGAACAGCAACCCCAGCACTTAGGTAGTTCTTGATATTAAAATAGAGCCCTAATGTTTAACATGATCCTCGTGTGGTAAAGAGGACTGAGCAAGAGCAAAAGCTTTTGGTTTCAGATCATTGTTGTAATATTTTCTTGTTATATGACCTTGGAAAATGTACTTAAACTCTCTGAATTCCAGATTTCTCATCTGTGTAATCAGAATAATATATACCACCTACTTCTCAGGGCATTTATAAAGGGAAGCACTGATCCATCTGGGCCCCAATAAATTGTAGGTATTTTTAGTAAAATATTTTGGAAAAAACTTCAATCAAAAGAGAGAAAGAAAACAGAACTTGCAAGTAATCCTGAAAAAGCCCACTAATCAAATTCTTCCATGCTTTTCTTCTTCCCATACCCCAGTATTCAGGTTAATAGAGGTTTCCTTATCATAGGCACAGGAAAGAGTGAAAGTAGCTTAGAAACAGCTGGCTTCTCTCAGCTGACTCGTGTAAAAAATGGAATACCACTTTTCAGAAACTATTCTAACTCCACCTCTCCTATTTTCCAAACCTCAATTTGCAACCAGTGATAAAATTCACTCATCTCTCTGTGGATTCTTCAGTTATTTCTCTTGTATTAAGGAGAGGCTGAGCCAATCACACATTAGTTGGGCTCCAGACTTCTTCCCTGATGTGTTCTTGGTTCACTTAGCTTCTAGACTAGATGGCGGGCAGGGAAACAAAAGATGTATACTCCAAATAGGAAAACATGGACTGTTGTTTAACAGTTCCAAGTAAAGGTTTATAGTTACAGTCAACCCTTAATAAAATGGAATCTGTTTTGAGGGATTAATTTCTCCATATTATTGAGGACTCATTAGTGTGGTTAGTAAAATAATGATGACATACCTCCTCCTCCTTTCTAATGTGAGTCTGGAAGTACATAATATTAAGCCATGCATATGACATAAGAAGAAAATATATAAGAGAAAACTGAGGGTGAGTGGGGGAGGAGCTGGCTTGACTCCTAATACAATAGAATTATTGAAGGCTTTTCAACCAAGAAACTATTGTATACTTCTAAAAGTGATTAAATTGCTTAAAATCTCACTAGCTTCCAGTCTGACACAAAGGTACCATCTATTCCTAAGCATTTCATCAAAGTGTTCTTCTATCTGTCACAGGCTACTGAAATTTGACAAATAATAAATTGAGGGAATATTTCATACTGCCAGGAGAGATAGCAGGTAAAATAGCATCTCAAAACCCAACTCTGTCTCAGTATTATCTTGAAGAATATATTTCAAGAGAGCTCTTACTGAAGTTTGATCTCCTCATAGAAACAAGAGTTCTTTATTTAACAAAACTGTGCTTCCCAAGACTTTAAAACCTTTTTCCTGAGTCTGAAAGGGTAAAAAAGAAAAATACATAGAAGTGATTATAGGACACATCAAAGTCTACCCTATGATCTTAAAAAGTTCAAGATCTGAACCATTTTCTGTTTTACAAGATTCTGTCATGTTATAATCCTATCTCCCTTTAGAGTAATTGCTCAGAGAAAATGCTGGGATACCAGGAACCTCAGTAACCAACCAAGAGAGTAAGATAGGTGCTTGCTCTTCTCCTTCAAGGGAAGACATGAGATTTTAGTGCTCTCTAGTCAGAAGGCAAAGGGAGAGGACACCTGAAAGGAGAGCATTAGCCATCGGCCTCAGAAAAGAGATTTTTCTGAGTAGGGATTCAAATAAAAAAAGATTTGAGACTTGTAATAAGAACTCAATAAATGGTGTATTTATATGTAAAAGGGAGCACTTTATTCTAAAACCAAAGTTTAGAGTTGAAGGAGTACAGTTAATAATAGCTAAAAAATGATATCAAGGTTTCACTGATAAATATCTCTCAGAAAGTCTTATTTTCCCAAGCACATTGTAGTCATAATAAACCACTCCTAAGGAAGTTTTCTTCATTAAATAAGAGTGACTGATTAAAGTTGTCCCTTACAATGAGTCAAAATCTACTTTACCTATAACTTTTATATAGCAGCTCTACCTCAGCCCTTCAGTCCAAAAAAATAAAAAAAAGAGCAAGCCTAGTCCTGCTTCCTCATGACAATCATTTGACATTTAAACAGAAAAGACACATCCCCATAAGTCTTCTCTCTGAAGGTGAAACAACCTTAATTCTTTCAACCATTTTTGTATAACATTGTTAGCAGAGACTAAAAATCATTTTGACTTTGTCCCATAAGGACCTTCTTAAAAATTAAAGTTCATATTATTTAAGAGATTCTTATGTTAATAGATAGTATTTAAATTTCAGGACTTCAGGCCAAGATGGAAGCACAGGCAGATATGCTTTGCCTCCTTGCCACAACCAAAGGAGGGACAAAAAATTTAGAAACAAAAATCAACCAGAACTGCCAGAAAGTCGAACTGTATGGAAGTCCGACAACCAAGGAGTTAAAGAAGAAACATTCATCCAGACTGGTAGGAGGGGTACAGAAGGGCAGCCGGGGTGGAGAGGACTTGTGCCAAGGTGGCGGCTGGAGGACTGGGTGAGGTGGCGGCTGGTGGAGCTGGTCACACGGTGGCTTGCAGACTGGGAGGTCCCACATTTGCATGCAGATAAACCAGAGGAACAACTGGGGGGTGAGACAGACCACACAACCCAGGGTTCCAGCACCAAAAATAAAGCCTCAAAACCTCTGACTGAAAAAACCCATGGGGGTTGAGGCATCAGGAGAAACTCCCAGCCTCACAGGAGAGTTCATTGCAGAGACACACAGGGTCCTAGAATGTACACAAAACCATCCACCTGGGAATGAGCACCAGAAAGGGCCAACTTACTTGTGGGTAGCAGAGGAAGTAGCTGGAAGCCATCAGAGAGCTGAGCAAGTGGCATTGTTCCCTCTCAGACCCCTCCCCGACATAGAGCATGACAAAGCACCAAAGTGGGTTGCCTCGCACTGGTAAATACCTAAGACTCCGCCCCTCACTACAAACAGGCACACCCAGACCAAAAAAGAAGGAACAGATCAAGGCTCCAGAAAAAATACAACTAAGCAATGAAGAGATAGCCAACCTATCAGATGCAGAGTTCAAAACACTGGTAAACAGGATGCTCACAGAAATGGTTGAGTGTGGTCACAAATTAGAGGAAAAAGTGAAGGCTATGCAAAGTTAAATAAAGCAAAATGTGCAGGGAATCAACAGTGACAGGAAAGAAACTGGGATTCAAATCAATGGTTTAGAGTAGAAGAAAGAAAGAAACATTCACTGCCTGGATCTCACCTTTAACTGGATCATAATCAACAAAAGCAAAAAGCAAGCAAAACATAACCAGAGACATTGAAATTAAGAACAGTCTAACAATAGCCAGGGGGGAGGGGACAATGGGGAGAAGGGTTTTCAGGAAACACTGTAGAGGACACATGGACAGAACTACGGGGGAGGAGGGAGGCTGGGGGAGGTGGAGTTGGAGGGGAAGGGAGGAGGGGAGAGGTGAGGATGCAAATAACTGTAATTGAACAACAATAAAGTAATTATTTAAAAAAAAAGAAAGAAACATTCAACCAGAACAGAATGAAGAAACAAGAATTAAAAAAAAAAAAATGAGGAGAGGCTTAGGAACCTTCAGGACAACTTAAAATGTTTCAACATCCGAATCCTAGGGGTGCCAGAAGCACAAGAGGAAGAGCAAGAAACTGAAAACTTATTTAAAAAAATAATGGAGAACTGCCCTGGCTGGTGTAGCTCAGTGGATTGAGTGCGGGATGGGAACCAAAGGGTCCCGGCTCAATTCCCAGTCAGGGCACATGCCTGGGTTGCAGGCCAGGTCCCCATTGAGGGCCATGTGAGGAACAACCATACACTGCTGTTTCTCTCCCTCTCTGTATCCCTCCCTTCCCCTCTCTCTAAAAATAAATAAATAAAATCTTTTAAAAAATAAAAAAATAATGAAGAATTGTCCTAATCTGGCAAAGGAAATAGACTTCCAGGAAGTCCAGGAAGCTCAGAGAGTCCCAAAGAAGTTGTACCCAAGGAAGCACACACCAAAACACATTAAAATTACATCACCCAAGATGAAAGATAAGGAGAGAATCTTAAAAGCAGCAAGAGAAAAGCAGAGAGTTACCTACAAAGGAGTTCCTATAAGACTATCAGCTAATTTCTCCTAAGCAACCTTGCAGGAAAGAAGGGGTTGGAAAGAAGTACTCAAAGTCATGAAAGGCAAGAACCTACATCCAAGATTACTCTATCCAGCAAAGTCATCATTTAGAATGGAAGGGCAGATAAAGTGCTTCCCAGATAAGGTCAAGTTAAAGGAGTTCATCACCACCAAGCTATTATTATATGAAATGTTAAAGGGATTTATCTAAGAAAAAGAAGATCAAAAACTATGAACAGTAAAATGACAACAAACTCACAACTATCGACAACTGAACCTAAAAAAAACAAAAATGACAATGAACTAAGCAAACAACTAGAACAGGAACAGATTTCACAGAAAGAGATCACATGGAGGGTTATCACCAGGGAGGGGGAGGGAAGAGAATGGAGGAAAGATACAGGGAATAAGAAGCATAAATGGTAGGTACAAAATAGGCAGGGAGAGGTTAAGAATAGTATAGGAAATGGAGAAGCCAAATAACTTATATGTATGACCCATGGACATGAACTAATGGGGGGAATGATGGGGGGCGTACAGGGCACAGGGGAATAAGGGAGAAAAAAATTGGACAACTGTAATAACATAATCAATAAAATCATATATATTTTAAAAAGAGTATTTAAATTTAAAAAAGGACACATAGACATTTTGATTTCTGCCTCAAGCCTTATTAATCATATTACTTGTAACTCTCTTCTACTACCTAGTGGCAGAATACTGTTTGAAAATTACAGCATTGGTTATTATAGAGTAAATAAAATATTGAAACAATAAAAACTACTGGAATGTTGAAACAAAAACTTCCGTCTTAGGGCGACAGCTTTCTGACATCACCTAACCTTCCCACACAAGTCAACACTCTAAATTTCCGGTATTAAAGATCAGTTGGTTTTGAAACTTATAAATGGTAATGGGAAAAAAAGGTACTATTTTAAAAAGTCAAGACAACCTTTTCATCAAACAGAAGCAATATAGTGCAGTTGTCAAGAGTACAGCCTGAGCTCAAATCCCAATTCTACCACTAATTATTTTTTTTTAGGCTTCAGTAGGTTACTTAACTTGTCTGTGCTTTACTTCTTGGATAAGAGGATAACATCTATTTCATAGGTTGTTTTGAAGATTAAATGAAGTAATATTCAGTGATGACAATAGTAAGTGTCACAAATTACTATGTGTTTGCTATCATCATAACCCGAACACACGTTTACCAAAAAGCTAAATGTATGCATAAAAGATATAAAATTGGCCCTGCTCTATTTAAATAAAACATGCTATTGTTTTAACTATACCTCAACCTACCCCATGCCTTATTTCATTCAGAGTCAGAGCAGTACAACTTGAAATCCACATTTATGATCTTACCTTAAAGAACAATGTCCTCAAAAACTCCAAGTGAGCCCTGGCTGGTGCAGCTCAGTGGATTGAGTGCCAGCTTGCAAACCAAAGGATCACTGGTTGGATTCCCAGGTATGGCACATGCCTGAGTTGCAGGCCGGATCCCCAGTGGGGGCTGCGTAAGAGGCAATCATGCATTGATGTATCTTTCTCTCTCTTTCTCACTCCCTTCCCTTCTGTCTAAAAATAGATAAGTAAAATCTTTGAAAAAAAGAAACTACAAATGAAATGGAAATTACCTACTACTAATATCCCAGAATGAGTTATTTAATTTTGGAAGGATCTCACCTTGGAAGTTACAGAGCAGGGTCCTCTTTAAGAAGACACAGAACAAGGAGTTTAATTGTTTATTTGTTTCTTTTTATGTTTGTTTGTTTTAAATAAAGGAGAAAGACTACACGGAGCATGCCAACCAGCCAGACAGAACAGGTCTGGAAAGAAGCACTGTGGGGAAATAATGCTGCAGTGCACAATGATTATAACTAATGGTAATATTATGCTAAGTGAAATAAGCCAGTTGGTCAAAGACAAATACCATATGATCTCACCGATAAGGGAAAACTAATGAACAAAACAAACAAATGAGCAAAATAAAACCAGAAGCATGGAAACATGGAACAGACTGACAATGATCAGAGGGGAGGGGGATAATGGTTGAAAGAAGGGGAAGGGACTAGTCAAAGAACATGTATGAATGATCCACAGACAGGGACAATGGTGTGGGCATTGACTATGGGAGCAGGGGATGGGCTGGGCAGAGAAGGGCAAAGGGGGGAAAATTGGGACAGCTGTAATAGAATGACAATAAAAAAAGAAAAAAATGATGGTCATTAAGGGTTTACAATGTGTTAGTCAAAAGTACTTTATATATATTAACTTGTCAATCCTCACAACAAACTTACGGGGTTGTCGACCAAAAACAAAGTTTATGCTGTAATAGAAAATAAAAAGCAAAGATATCAAAAATGGCAGTGGAATAGGTGGGTATTATACTCTCCCTTTTCCAGGACCAAACGAGAATCACGACTAAAATATAGAAAAATCACCCTGAATAACCAACTGAAGACTAGCTAAACAGAAGTGTGATAACCAAGGATTTACAAAAGAAGCCACATATAAGGGAGGAGATGCAAAAAGGATTGGCCCTGCTCCCATGGACTGCTGCTGAGATTCTGGAGGGATATCTCAGCTGCAAAGATTTCCCCTGAGCAGTGTGTGGTCTCAACCCCAAGCCAGGCTCCTCATCCCAGAGCATCAGAGCCTGAAAGAGGTGTTCACACTACACCTAGATGTGAAAATCAACAGGGATTCTGTCTACCAGGGAGAGACAGGGGCACACTAGAGACAAAAGTGCCCTCTTAAAGGAACAACACACAAGATCTGGTCAGCAGCCACTCATCTTGTGCTCTGGTAGAAGAGGAGCAGAACAGATTAGAGTCCTGAGAGGACAAATGGGGTATGTGGCTCTGGAGAGAGATCTGAAGGGACAGCCACCAGAATCTGTGTTGAGTCCCTCTCCCACATTGCAGACACCATCATTCTAGTGTGGAGTACTTCCCACTACCATGTGGCATCAGCCTAGGGGAATGCAACAGCCCTGCCCTGCAGAGCTTGCACCCTGCTGAGGAATAAGCTGCCTGGGCCAGGGTGTAGAAATCTGGGCAGACTCAGGGAGTGTCAGTGACTAAGTTGTGTGGCTTTGGGGCAGATACCATTCTCCCCACATTCTTGAGAACTTGACAGTTGCCTTGCCCTGACAGGAAATCCATTACTCCCACTCTATTGGCTCTCAGCAGCCACACATTCCTGACACCTGGTGGCTCCACCCTGCCAAGATCTGGGCAGAATCAGGGACAGACACAGTTGTGTGGCTCTGAAGCAGGGACTACTCCACCAACCTTCTCCCAAGCCTGACTGGCACCTCCCCCTCACAGGAGATCCACTAACCCCACCCTCCCAACTACCAGAAGCCCTGCCCTACCCTGCTGAAGTCAGTCTCTGGGCAGAATCTGGGACAGACTGAGTAGCATGGCTCTAGGACAAGTGACATTTTACCCTCGCACACCCAAGCAGTGCAGAGCCCTCCATTCACACCATCAAACCTTACCCTATTTGGGCCTGATAAATTGCTGGCCTCACCCTGAAAATTCCCTGAGACTCTGCCCCCCACGCACAAAGGTATGGAAGCACCCAGCAAGTGGCAGCTAGACTTGGTGTACCCTGGGACATTTGCTGAAGGACCTCACACCCATCATGGGCACCAAGTTTGAACCTGTACGTATCTAGTGGATGCCACTTTCCCCAACCTGGTGACTCACTGTGAACCTACCTCATGCAACTGGAGTACTGCCAGATGCTAATTCAGTGACTGAGCTGAACAGGCATCTGGCAGATGGAGCCATGCAGAGACGAATCGTGAGGTACCTTAGGACTTTTGCTTACTTGCCCCTGAAACTGGTGCTGTTAAAAGCCAGCCTTGGTGCACATCTTGGTCCTTCCTCACAGTCAGGCCCAGAAGAGGCAGCCACAAACTGAATTGCTCTCTAGCTCCAAACAGGATGCCTTGGGCCATTCACAGGCAGTGTATGACATTGGCCTGCAGCAGAATCCCTCCAAAGAGGCCCTGAACAAACATACCCAGTGGCCAGCTTCAGACAACATCAGAACAGGACTCAATTAGCTTCACAAGTGGTGTATCCAAAGGATGATCTTGGCAGTCACTAGATACTGCTGAGGCCAATTCCTTTCCATATGGCCAGTACCTGCACAGCAGCTGGTACACTGTAGTTGGGTTGATTATCACAGTCAGTCAGCCTGATGGTCCACCCCACACACAAACAGATGAAAAGCAATCAAGACTCAGTAACAACAGGAGATGCCACATAACACATGCAAGAGACATTCCTAAAGCACTCGGCCATAATGAAAAAAAGAGACTACACCACTGGATCCCACAGGACACATATTATATAAGGCCACCCTACCAAGACTAGGAGTCATAGAAGTTCTAGTTAATATATATAAATAGACACAAAGAAGGATCCAAATGGGGAGACAAAGAAACATTTCCCAGATGAAAGAAGAGAAATATCCAGAAAAATAGCTAAATGCAAGGGAAACAAACAATTTATCAGATAGAGAATTCAAAAAATTGGTTATAAAGAAGCTCAAGAAACTTAGTGAGAACCACAAGAGCATGAAAAAGAACATAGAAACAATAATTAAGAACTAATCAGAAATGAAGAATACAATACCTGAAATGAAGAATACACAGTAAGAGCCCTAGCTGGTGTAGCTCAGTAGATTGAGTGCCAGCCTGTAAACCAAAGGGTTGTTGGTTCAATTCCCAGGCAGGGCACATGCCTGGGTTGTGGGCCAGGTTCTTAGTGCAGGGCACATGATAGACAACCACAAATTGATGTTTCTCTACCTTTCTTTCTCCCTCCTTCCTCTCTCTAAAAATAAATAAAAAATATATTTTTAAAAAAGAATATACTGCAAGAAATAAACAGTAGTGCTTTCAGCCAAGATGGAGGCATAGGCAGATATGTTTTGCTTCCTTGAACAACCAAAAGAACGACAACAACCAATTAAAAAAAAAAAACACCAGAACTGCCAGAAAATCGAACTATATGGAAGTCCAGCAACCAAGGAGTAAAAGAAACATTTATCTACACTTGTATACTTGTAAGAAGCAGGGTAAGAAAGGAAGCTGGGGCAGTGGGGATGCATGGCAAGGCAGTCGCTGGAAGAAGGGCAGGTGAGGCAGCAGCTGGCGGACAACGATGGCACATTTGTGTGTGGATAAGCTGGAAGGAACAACTGAGGAGCGAGATAGACCATGAAACCTAGGGTTCCAGCACAGGAAACTAAAGCCTCAAAACCACTGGTTGTAAAAACCTGTGGGGCTTGTGGTGGTAGGAGAAACTCCCATTCTCACAGGAGAGTCTGTTGGAGAAGCACACAGGATCCTGGAACATAGACAAGTTCACCCACATGGGAGTCAACACCTGAAAGGACACAATCCACTTGTGGGAAGCAACAGAAGTGACTGAGAGCAGGGCAAGATCCAAGAAAGTAGCATTGTTCCCTCTCTGACCCCTTCCTACATATAGCATCACAACATAGGAAAGTGGGTTGCCCAGCCCAGGCAAATACCTAAGGCTCCACCCCTTACTACATAACAGGTGTGTCAAGACAAAGAAAATATGGCCCAAATAAAAGAACAGATCAAAGCTCCAGAAAAGAAACTAGGTGATGGGGAAATAGCCAACCTACCAGATGCAAATTTCAAAACACTGGTAATCAGTATGCTCACAGAAATGATTGTGTTCAGTTGAAAAATACAGGAAGAAGTGAAGGCTATGCAAAGTGAAATGAAGCAAAACATACAGGGAACCAACAGAAAAGGGAAGGAAACTGGAACTCAAATCAAAGATTTGGAAGAGAAGGAAGAAATAAACATTCAACCAGAACAGAATGAACAAACAATAATTCAAAAAAATGAGGAGAGGCTTAGAAACTCTTAGGACAACTTTAAATGCCCCAACATCTGAATCATAGTGGTGCCAGAAGAAGAAAAAAAAACCAAGAAATTGAAAACTTATTTGAAAAAATAATGAAGGAGAACTTCCCCAATCTGGTGAAGGAACTACACATGCAAGTACAGGAAGGTCAGAGAGTCCCATAGAAATTGGATCCAAGGAGAAACACACCAAGACACATCATAATTAAATTACCAAAGATGAAAGGTAAGAAGAAAATCCTAAAATCAGCAAGAGAAAAGAACAGAGTTACCTACAAAGGAGTTCCCATAGACTATCAGATGATTTCTCAAAATAAACCTTACAGGCAAGAAGGGGCTGGAAAGAAGTATTCTAAGTCATGAAAGGCAAGGACCTACATTGAAGATTACTCTATCCAGCAAAGCTTTCATTTAGAATGGAAGGGCAGATAAATTGCTTCGCAGATAAGGTGAAGTTCAAGGAGTTCATCATCACTAAGCCCTTATTATATGAAATGTTAAAGGGACTTATCTAAGAAAAAGAAGATCACCCTGGTTGGAGTGCCTCAGTGGATTGAGTGCCCGCCTGCAAATCAAAGCATGCCAGTTCGATACCCAGTCAGGGCACATGCCTGGGTTGCAGGCCAGGTCCCCAGTAGGGGGTGTGCAAGAGGCAACCACACATTGATGTTTCTCTCCCTCTCTCCCTCCTTTCCCCTCTCTCTAAAAATAAATAAAATCTTTTTTAAAAAATAAAAAGAAAATCAAAGCTATGAACAGTAAAATAACAACAAACTCACAACTATCAACACTGAACCTAAAAAAAACAAACTAAGAAAACAACTAAAACTGGAACAGAATCACAGAAATGGAGATCACATGAAGGGTTATCAGCAGGAAGGGGGAAGGGGAGAACAGTGGAAAGTTAAAGGGAATAAGAAGCATAATTGGTAGGTACAAAATAGACTGGGGGAGGTTCAGAATAGTATAGGAAATGGAGAAGCCAAAGAACTTATATGTAGGAGCCATAGACATGAACTAAGGAGTGGGGGGTATGCTGGAGGGAGGGGGATGCAGGGTGGAGGGTCATATAGGGGGAAAAATGGGACAACTATAATAGCATAATCAATAAAATGTACTAAAAAAGATGTATGTGCCCTAATGTTCATTGCAGGAGTGTTCCCCTTAAGACCAGGAATAAGTCAGAAATGTTTGCTTTCACCACTCTTGTTCAACATAGAATTGGAAGTCCTAGCCACAGCAATCAGACAAGAAATAAAAGGCATCCAACTTAGAAAGGAAAAAGTAAAACTGTCATTATTTGAAGATGACATAATACATAATGATGTAATATAGAGAACCATAAAGATTCCACCAAAAAGTATTAAAACTGATAAATTCAGTAATGTAGCAGGATACAAATAAAATCCAGAAATCAGTTGCATTTTTATACAGCACAATTGAACTATCAAAAATAGAAACTAAGAAAACAATCCTATTCACAACTGTTTCAAAAATAATAAAATACCTAGGAATAAATTTAAACAAGGAAGTAAAAGAACTATACTCAGAAAACTATAAGACATTGAAGAAAGATATAATTAACTGGAAGCATATATCATGTTCATGGATAGAAAGAATTAACATCAGTAAAATGTCCATACTACCCAAAACAATCTATAGATTCAATGCAATTCCTATCAAGATACCTACCAAGATGCAATTCTTATCTACAAGAAATAATCCAAAAATTTATATGGAACCACAAAAGACCCTGAATAGCCACAGCAATTTTGATAAAGAAGAACAATGTTGGAGGAATCATGCTGCCTGATATTAAACTATACTACAAGGCCTTGGTAATCAAAACAGCATGAAACTGCCATACAAACAGACACATAAATCAATAAAACAGAAAACCAAGAAATAAACCCACACCTATATGGTCAATTAATATTGACAAAGGAGACAAGAACATACAATGGCATAAAGCTAGCTGATTCAATAAATGGTGTCAGGAAAATATGACAGACACGTGCAAAAAATGCAGCTAGACCACCTTCCTACACCATATACAAGAATAAACTCGAAATGGATTAAAGACTTAAATTTTAGACTCAAAGCATAAAAATCCTAGAAGAGGACTTCCAGCCAAGATGGAGGTGTAGGTAGACACACTGTGCCTCCCCGCACAACCAAAAGAGGAAAAACAACAATTTAAAAAACAAAAACAGCCAGATCTGACAGAAAACTGAACTGAGTGGAAGTCTGACAACCAAGGAGTTAAAAAGACACGTTCATCCAGACCGGTAAGCAGGGTGGAGTCGGGTGGAGAGCACTCAGCAAGATGCGGTTTGTGGAGTGGTACCAGCAACGCTTCTGCTTCCCGGAGAGGCCTGTGGTGGGAGCGCCTGGCCAAAACGTGGCATGCCCACTCAGCGAAACAGGGGCTGAGACTGGTGGACTGGGCGGTCCCTCATTCTCGTGCAGATAAACCAGGAGGAAAAGCTGGGGAGCGGAACAGACAACGCGGCCCACCAACACAGGGAAATAAAGCCTCAAACCACCAATTGAATACACCTGTGGGGGTGAGAAAGCAGTGGGAGGAACTCCCAGCCTCACAGGAGAGTTCTTGGGGGAGACCCACAGGGACTTGGAACTGTGCAGGCCCATCCATTCACCCTGGAGCCAGCAAAGAAGGGCCCACCTTGCTTGTGGGTAGCTGGGGAAGTGTGGAGAACAGAGAAAGCACCATTATTCTCTCAGGCCCCGCCCCCACAGACAGCATCAGAACACAACGACATGGGTTACCCTGCCCCGGTGAACACCTAACGCTCCACCCCTTAAAGTAACAGGCGCACCGAGAAAAAAAATGGCCCAAATGGAAGAACACATCAAAGCTACAGAAAATATACAATTAAGTGACGAAGAGATAGCCAACCTAACAGATGCACAGTTCAAAGCATTAGTAAGCAGGATGCTCACGGGATTCAAAGAAAGATTGTCATAATTACTTGAACAAATGAAGGATAATATAAAGGAATGAGGGGAAATCTGCAGGGAATCGATAGGGATGAGAAGGAAACTGGGACTCAAATCAATGGAGTGGGCCAGAAGAAAGAAAAGAACATCCAACCAGAAAAGAATGAAGAAACAAGAATTCAAAAAACTGAGAAGAGGCTTAGGAACCTCCAGGACATCTTTAAACGTCCCAACATCCCACTCATAGGGGTGCCAGAAGGAGAAGAGGAAGACCAAGGGATTGAAAACTTATTTGAACAAATAATGAAGGAGAACTTCCCCAAGCTGGTGAAGGAAATAGATTTTCAGAAAGTCCAGGAAGCTCAGAGAGTCCCAAAGAAGTTGGACCCAAAAAGGAACACACCAAGACACATCATAATTATATTACCCAAGATTAAAAATAAGGAGAGAATCTTAGAAGCAGCAAGAGAAAGGGAGACAGTTACCTACAAAGGAATTCCCATAAGACTGTCAGCTGATTTCTCAAAAGAGACCTTTCAGGCAAGAAGGGGCTGGAGAGAAGTATTCCAAATCCTGAAAGGCAAGGACCTACATCCAAGAATACTCTATCCAGAAAAGCTATCATTTAGAATGGAAGGGCAGATAAAGTGCTTCTCAGATAAGGTCAAGTTCAAGGAGTTCATCATCACCCAGCCTTTACTATATGAAATGTTAAAGGGATTTATATAAGGCATGGAGGGATATCAACAGGGGAGTGTTAGGGGGAGAGAGGTGGAAAAGGTGCAGAGAATAAGTAGCATAAATGGTAGGTAGAAAACAGACAGGGGGAGGTTAAGAATAGTATAGGAAATGTAGAAGCCAAAGAACTTATGTGTATGACCTATGGACAAAAACTAAAGGGCGGGGAACGGGGGGGGTGAGGGTAGAGGGGAAGAAAGGGGGGAAAATGGGACAACTGTAATAGCATAATCAATAAAATATATTTTTAAAAAATCCTAGAAGAAAACATGGGCCATTAAATCTCTGACATTTCTCATAGCAATATGTTTTCTGATAGACCTCCTTGGTCAAGGGAAACAAAAGAAAAAATAAACAAATGGTACTACATCAAACTAAAAAGTTTGTGCATAGCAAAGGAAAATATCAACAAAATTAAAAGACAACTCACTGAATGGGAGAACATATCTACCAATGATTCATATGATAACAGGTTAATATCCAACTCAACACCAAAAAAACAAACAACCCATTAAAAATGGACAAAAGTCCTGAATAGACACTTCTCCAAAGAGGACATACAGATGGCCAATAGGCATATGAAAAGATACTCAATATCACTAATTATCAGAGAAATGCAAAGTAAAATCTCACACCTCTCAGAATGACTATCACCAATAAATCAACAAATGTTGGAGAGGATGTGGAGAAAAAGGAACCCTCATGCACTGTTGGTGGGAACGCAGATTGGTGCATCTACTGTGGAAAACAGTATGGAGTTTCCTCAAAAAAGTAAAAATGGAACTACCTTATGACCCAGCAATTCTACTTCTGGGAATCTGAAAAAAAAAAAAAACCACTTATTTTGAAAGAATATATGCACCCTGTGTTCATAGCAGTGTTATTTACAATAACCAAGATTTGGAAACAGCCCAACTGTCTATCAGTAGATGAGTGGATAAAAAAGCTATGGTACATTTACACAATGGAGTATTATTCAGTCATAAGAAAGAAAGAAATTTTACCCTTTGCAACAGCAGTGAATGGGCCTGGAAAGTATTATGCTACGTGAGGTAAGCAAGTCAGAGATAGACAAAAAACATGTGATCTCTTTTATATGTGGGCTCTAATGAACAAAATAAGCTAACAAATGAAATATAAACAGATTCGTAGATACAGAGAACAGACTGACAGCTGTCAAAGGGGAGGGGATTGGGGGTGTGGGTGAAAAAGTGAAGGGATAAGGAAAAAAAAAAACCCTCATAAACACAGACAATAGTATGGTGATTACCAGAGGGAAAGTGGGGTGGGGACAGGTAGAAGAAAATAAACAGGGAATAAATGGTGATGGAAGAAGGCTTGACTTTGTGTGGTGAACACACAATACAATATGCAGATTATGTATTATAGAGCCACACACATGAAACATATAATTTTATTAACCAATGTTACTCCAATGTTTTTTTAAAAAACTGAATGGTAACACCACCATGTTGTTATATGGTATAACAGTTATTTTGGTAAGATTCAACTTGTGTACATAGTCATATGATAATACTGATAATCCAATTTATTGAGAGATTTAGATAAAGTCTTCTGAGAAGTAATGCCAATGGAAAATAAATTGCTTAAAGACTGCTATTTAGCTGACTACCAACTAGATTCAATTTTAAATAGCTCCACACAAATTTATCACAGGGTACAAATAATATTACATCAAGGGAGAGAAGTATCAAATTTGTACAAAAACATGAAAACATGTAATTTCTTTAGGTGACAGATTATTTGTTTCCTTAAATCTATCTCCACATTGACTCTTCCAAATATTAGGCATAGTTATGCAGATACTATTGCTATATTAGATATATAAATGATGTGTTAAATGCTGATTCCTAGAATAACACAATCATTTTGCTTTAAGAGATCTATGCCAAAAGACAAGGGGGTGGACTACTGTATAGGAACAGGTTAATTTAGCTGGCATAGATTGCTCAAACCCTGTATATCCCCAAGAAAGGTATGTCTTCAGGACTGGCCTTTGGCTAACAAATGTGATTTATAGTGAGCACTTGCTTTTGTATGCCTGAGGCCTTGGGCCATGTGGTACCAGTTTGATGAGATAATTTATGCTATTTAGTGTTATTTGTGATAAATTTGTATTCTTCTCCGAGGGGCTAGAACCTGAGGAGCTATAGTCAGTCATACGGGCACTACATCCCTTTATGAGTGACCCCTCCAACAAAAGTCTTAGACACCAAGGCTTAGTTGAGCTTTCCTGGTTGGCAACACTTTTCATGTATTGCCAAACATCATTGCTGAGAGAATTAAACATGCCCATGCTATACTACAAGGAGAGGACAGCTAGAAGTTTGCCCCTGTTTTTTTTTTCTGGATATTGCACATGCACTTGTTCCCTTGATTTTAATCTGTATGATTTTGATGAATAAACCATAACTCTGGTTTTTTAAAAGCATTTATTTGAGCAAAAGGCATTGTGACCCAGAAGACAGAGATTTAGGTAGCAACCCAAACTGTGTTTCGAGAGCAAAGAAAGCTGAAGCTTATAAAGGCAAACACAAGTTGGAACAAATAAAACTTCCTATTGGTATGAAGTGATGGCTGATTCAAAAAGGATTGTTCAAGTCTGGGTAATGTAATTCTGAGGTAAGCATCTACATGAAAACAAGGTGGGGGAGAGTGTTGGAGAGTGAGCAAGTGCCAGGATATACCTACATTTCACTGTGTATAATGTGCACCCATGTTTTTGGACTAAACTTTCAGAAAAAAAATCTTTTGTTTTAATTTTTAATTAAATTTTTATTTATATACAAACCAATTATCATATTCCAGGGTATTATTTTGCATAGATATTATTATTGCTTTCTAGAGTTATACTTTTAATAAATAAGCATAAATAAAAGAATTAAAAACATTTATATAGATACAGAATTAGTACTACCCATGTATAATGTACATCCTTATTTTTCCCTCAAGACTTTGGGGGAAAAAAAGTGCACATTATACATGGCAAATACGGTACTTCTACAGTAAGCATGAAAGTTCCAAAGTCCAAACGTCATCTGGGTGCAGATGTAGGTATGTCTGACTCTCCTAATGACCTCCTAACTCCATTTTGCTGCTACCTGATATTGGTGACTCTTAGATATTTCAGTTTATAGGATAGAGGCTGTCAACACCCCTATTTTATAGATGAAGATAACGGTGACAATGAAATAAAATAACTGGCTCAAAGTTACAAAGTTACATTAGTAAATGGCTGAGCTGAAATTCAAACCCAGACACCCAGTCATGCATCAGCTCAGTATCAGTGGATGTCCTCAAGGAAATCAAGGTAAGAGGAGATACAAATCATTGAGAACACCTAACTGTAGCCAGTAGTACCACCTGATCTTATGCAACAAAATTCTCATAACGGTGTAAACTATGGAACCAGACAGATCTATATTCAAATCTTAATTTCATCCCTTACAATCTGTGTGTTCTTGAGCAAGGCATTGAATATCTCTGAGCCTCAAATTATTCAATGTTGTTTTAAGGGGTAGAAATCATGTGTACAAATCACCTACCACCCTTGTACACACCAAGATGATAGCAAATATCATTATTGTCTATGCCCTCTATATTTTCAAAATGTGGTATCTACTACTTCCACCCCCAATCCCAATTTAGAAGTTAACATCATACCTATAGCACAAAAGAGGATACATACAGAGCAAGTAATTTACACAGAACTGACAGCAGGTTAACCCAGGGCAGGAACTGAAATCCAAAATTTCCCAGTGTCCAGCCCAATTATTTGTAACTTTCAACCTCCTCTTTCAAATTCTTAAATTGTTACTCTTCCTCTTAAGTCTGCCTTTCTCACCCAAAGAAAAAAGTGAGCATTTGTAACCAATGTCATATGAAAACTAGACAGATTTCCTGAGTGACAGTATGATCCTCTTTAATTTTCTGGGGGAGATTAGTTCCTGCCAACCAACCACAGAGAAAAAGGTGACAGCAAGCCACATAAGTACAAGTATCAGTGGGTGGAAAAGTGTCAGAAACAAAGAAAACTCTTTAAAATATTAAATGCAAACTCATTTACTGATGGCCGCAGATAAGATGAAAGAGTTTACCACCCACAGGAACTGTGACAGTGATGAATGAAACCATTCTGGAACTGTGAAGGAAAGTGGCCTCTGAGAAGGGGTAAGGCATTTGAGAGAACGGGAGGTTGCTGTGGGTGGGGGAACAGGAAGAGAATGAGAACTAGTTATGTGTGGGCTGAGGCATTTTCAGTGGCAGAACAAAAAAATACAGAAATAATGTTGCTGCTGGTACTTAAAAAGCCCAGGCAGGCATTAATTCCCACCCACACCTAGTCCCCCACATTGTAAAATGAGGGAAGCTGTGGCTTCAAAGGAAGAATGAGGGGAATGGGAAAAATGGGTAAGATGTATTTTGACAAATGAAATTAAGCAGGGTCAGTTATCAAATCACAAAAGGAGAAAAAGGATCCCATGGCAGCGTCAGTATAATGGATGATGTAATCAGTAAGCGCACAACCTGCTGTCTCTCAGCACTTAAGAGTGTCTATTACTGAAGGACTGGAGAAGTTTGAAAGACATGTTCCATGTTCTTTTCACTTCCTAGTTAAAAGAGTAAGTGCTGCCAGAAATAAAGCAATCCTGAGTCATAGTTAAAATTGAAAAAAAGTGTTGAAAGTGGAAGGTGAGTTATGCAAATGGGTTTGTTTCTCATAAATGGAAATAAAGAATCCTGGCTCTATATACAATTCTCTAAAAGCTACTGGGAAGACAAAGAACTCTGCACACTTCATTTTTAAGTACTTAACTATTTAAGTGAATATAAGTTTGTGTTTTAGGTTCACTTTCCTCTTTATCCCTAAACTTAGGTTTGGTATTTATGTTCCACAAGCAAAGCTACATCATGTCCCTTGAAATCCTTTCATTTGCTCTGCAAGCATTTATCACACTCTTACTGGGTGACAAGCATTATGTCAGATACTATAGGATTGGAAAGTGTGGAAGCAAGAATAAAAGAGATTCCTTGCCCTCAAGGAATCTCAGAGACTATTTAGGGAGGCAACATCAACAGGCATTAAGCAGGTAAATCCCAAATCAAGGTGAACTCACCAACAATTCTAGAGTAAGTTCATAATACACAAGAGACCCCAAGGCTAGATGGCAAATGAAAGGGATAACCAGAAAGTGAAGGCAACTCTGAAAAACAAGAAAATCTCATTGGCTAAAGTGGTACTGGAACACCTATGAGAGGGCATGAGCCTTACATCATGGGTAAGATTTGTACAGGGAACGGTAAAGGAGAAAAGCCATTCCCAAATGGGAAGATCCTTCTATTGTATTACGAGTTTCTCTTCTTTGACTCCTTAATTCCTAGATTGATGAACTAAAAAAAAAAAAAATCCAAAAGGCAAAGTTTTCTACACTTTTCAAAACTCCTATAAATAGCCTTATGATCTACCTTTTTGCATTTTAAATTCAAATCTCCATATCTTAGTTTTTAATATTTTCCTACTAGAGCAGTCTTCAAACCTGAGCATGCATCTGTATAACCTGGGGGCCTTGTTAAACAGATACCTGTCTCTGATTCATGCCACTTAGGTCAGAGCCTTAAGCCAGATTCCTCCTCAGATGAATTCCCCAGGTAGTCAAAAACAGTCACGCTTTGAGAAACGCTAGTGCTACCCCCAAAATGTACCCCATAACAGAAGCCCCTTGAGAGCACAGAGCCAGAATGAATTTGGAGAATAAAAATACAGGCATTTCAGATGTGATCCCACATCTTTACCCTCAACCTCCAGCACAAAAATAGTCACAAAGACTTTTTAAAAGATCAAAAAGAACACACAGATATACATACACACTCACAAGATAAAGAAGAACATCAAACTGATATTGAAAAATTGGCCAAGGTTTAGTTGAAAACCCACAAAGTTCACATAGGTTCAAAGACCAACAGAAAAATGTAGCCTCCCATCGCAGCTGGGGTAGCTATTTTGGCCTGAGCAGTGACCTCAGGGCTATCAATCTAGTAGCAACTAATAAAAGAAAAATATACTTTTAAGTCTCCAAAACCTAGTGCATCATATCTGGAATAGCAGAAGTCATGAACCCATTTCTTCCTCCCCTGAAATTAGAGAAAATAGCTCAGTACTTAATCTATACTTCCTAGGTTAACCAAATAATCCTTCTAAAGCACAGCTCTGAGCAAGGTGCTGACCATGCCAAACCATGCCACTGGTAACCCATTGTCTACTCTATAAAATAAAATGGCAACCTCTTAATCTGACAGTCAAATTCCTCCTTCATCTGACCCCCAAACAACCTATACAACACTTTCTACTATTATTTCCATATCCCATATACCTATAACACCAGACTATTCCCATTGTTCAGACCAATGCTGGACTTTTGCACCTCTGTTGGCATAGAACATGCTAGTTCCTCCACCCAGAATGCCCACAATTCCTACTCTTTCTCCCTGCCTCCAGATGCCTCAATGGAGGCTTCCCCAGCCCCTACTCAAAAGTAATTTCCCTCTCATTGGTATTTTCACCATATTTGGTATCTCTCTCATGGCACTCAGTACATTTGCCCTGCTTTATATATAATTATGTATGTCTCTTGTCTCTCCTATTAAATTTTAAGCCCCATGAAGATAGATGCCATGACTTATCTGTCACAGCACCTAATGCTACAACTTATTAGATTAGTGAATTAATTTTGTGCTGGTATAGAAGGGGTTAAACACAAACTGCTATAATAACTGACAGATGGTCTGAGAAAATCTTTTCATCAGTAAAACTGGCAATTCTCCAATAAGTACAGACTGAATCTTGCTAATAAAGCACATTTTCCTACAGATACTATGTTACTTTTTTTCATTTTTTGATGATAAAAATCATTTGAAATTTCTGAGAAATGGTAGCATGATGATAGCAGCCAAGTTTGATGGTCCAAGCTGTTTTCAATCCATTCTTCACTTCATTTGCACTAACTTTTATTTAAACCTTTGATTTAGTTAAGAGAGCAATCTGGTATTTGAGGCACAGGACAAGCAATCTTGGCTGAACTGTATTAGTGTTGCCCTCCACTCTGGTTTAGGCATAATGTAAAAAGAGAAATCCCCCATAAATAGGCGGGATTATCGGGAACCCTCTCAAAGCCTTACCCAAGTTACAGAGCCCTCTGGAAAACCCTAGGCAAGTTGGAGACACTCTCCTCAAGGAGCTCACACTCTAGCTAGGGTCCCATAATCAACATGCCCATTTTTTTTTTTAAGAAAAAAGTAACTGTTAACAGATTGCTATGATGATAAGTGGGCACTGGGTTCAGGGTTGACCTAAACACAAGCTTAATGGACAGCTACATATACCATGTGGTGCAAGAGCCAAGGAAAATTTCTCTGCATCAGCTTGCCTTAGTACCTGGAATTCCATTATTTCCTAAAGGTAAAACATTAAGAACACCCATTTAAAATGCAAACATTCCTAGAGCCAGAAGTTTGATGAATAATTGCATGGACAACTTTTCACAAATATGTAAGCCAGTGAGAAAGCAGACATCTGCTGAACAAAAAGGAAGTGCAAACCATGGCTCCTTCTGATAGGCACTTAAGACCACTGCCTTGGTCCTCTCTATGTCACTCACCACTATATGAAATATTTTGAATGCCTGTAGCCCCATCGTCAAGGATGTCTCAGTCTAGTGGGAAAGACAGATATGTAAATAAGTAATTTCAATATAATGGGGTAAGTGATAGGACAGAAGTACACACAGGTGTCATGGGACTCAGATAAGAAACATAGCCCCCTCTGAAGTAGTTGGAAAATGCTTCTTAGAGGAGGTGATATCTGAGGTCTGTCTTGAAATATTATATGAACAGGAATGGTGGAAACAGTGTCCCAGGCAGAATGATTTACATGAACAAGGACATGGGGCAGCCTTTTGTATGCATAAATGGGTAGTAGGGGAACAGAAACAGAATGATCTGTAAGCCATTCAATATTACTGCAGCATCAAGTGTAAAGGCATAAAGTAGGAAGAGTTGAGATGGATCATGGCAAGAGACAGATCATGAAAGGCTTTGTACATCATGTCAAGGAGCTAGGAATTAATGTTCAGCTTAATAGGAAAGATTGGAGGGTTTTAGGCAGGGGAATGAGACCATCAGATTTATGTTTAGGAAAATCAATTGTGGTTGTGTGGAGAATGGATTGAAGACAGGCAGTACTGCAGGTAGACAGCACAAATAACAGTCTGGTTCAATAAGCCCAGGTACTACCCCTTTTGCTTTTCCCTTCTTCCCCTCTTTACTGCATACTTCCCTTCTTCCTCTGCTGCCTTCAAACCAGTCAGTGACTCAGGCCTGCCCACAGTCCCTGTTGAATTGCAGGTGGCTCTCTAGGATAGAAGGAGAAGTTTCCAATGCTGGGTTTTTCTCTTCATGGAAAATATTTAAACAACTTGGCACCCAGAAGCTATCCACAGTGATAGCTATAGGGAGGGTTACAGAGGGAACAGCAAAACTTACCCACTCACTAGGATGAGGCTATTACCTAAAAATCTTGCAAAGACCTTCCTTAGAGGCCTCCTCTATTCAGTGTGACAAAAATAGTTTGAGTTCAAATAACCTCTGCTCTTTGACTAGAGCAATAGAGGAGTTTAGAACAGAAGTAAATCCATGTTCTTTGTTCATTTATCACAGAAGCCTTGTTTTCATTTCCCCCTCTATTTTACAAAGCCCTGGTAAACATTTGACTTTTCCTTAATAATTCCCTACTATCTCCAGCAAGTTGCCTGCAAGCTCCAGCTAGCTGCCTGCAAGCAGCTCACCATTTAACTTGGGCACTTTCTCATAATAAATTTTTCACCTTAGATATCATATTTAACTGCAAAATATCTGAGAAAAATAGCCCAGGCTGAAGGTTAACACTTTCAGTCTGAGTAATACTGCCACCCGATGGTGATAAGTAAGAGAATCTTAGAGTGAAATTGACCTTGCTCTCATCTCAGCACAGCTTCAATGGAGGCATTGCCAATTCACACCCAATAAGAGGCTCCAGTAGCTGTCCTTGAGATGGACCAAACTTAACATAGTGTTTTCCCCAAATAGAATGAACCACAGGCACAAGGGCATTTGATGCAGAGAAGATTGTATGATACATTCTTTTCTCTTCATACATAGGTCCTTACAAATGGCATCTGTTATATTGGGCACATTGGACATGTCTTAGCAGATTGCATTACTGAGGCAGCAAAAGCTAGGAGAGAGAGCGGTTACCTGAATTCCTGTAGAGACAAAAAGCCAACTCCAAACAGTCTCTGGATAAGATAGTCTTATCTCCTGAGTATTTAATTAGTATTTCCTGCATGCTCAGGCAAAAGCCCACCAGTGCACTCAGGTGATTACAATCTAGGTGTTCTGAGAGACAACACCCATATATAATAAAAGAACTAGAACTCAGCTGGACTTCCTAAGATGGCGGCATAGGTGAATGCACCGTACCGCCTCGCACAACCAAACAAGGGGAAAAAAAAGAAATCTACACATCCAAACACAGCCAAATCTGACAGAAAATCATATTGAGAGGAAGTCCGACAACCAAGGAATTAAAGAAGATACATTCATCAAGTTTGGTGAACCAGAAGGAGCAGAGCAAAGGGAGAGTGCTCAGCGACCCCGCAGCGAGCAGGTGAGCAGACGGCAGGTCCCCGGTTGGAGGGGCGGTTCCCGCACGCGGGGCTGAAGCACACCCAGACGGGGACCGACTGAAGCTCAGTCTGCGCCCGGCTCCCACCGACCCCGGAGCGACCCCCGAAGTCAGCGCAAAGGGGCCCGAAGTGCTTGCAGGAGGCGGTGTGGGTGCGGAGAGCAGAGAAGGCGCCATTGTGTGCTCAGGCCCCGCCCCCAGAGGCTTCGGTCCCAGCACAACTACCGGGAACTTCCCTGCA
>PVJI01023004.1:0-24283 GCA_004026765.1 Micronycteris hirsuta
AGTGAGTTTGGGCAGATGGTGTCTTCTCATCGGGGGTGATAATGGGCCAACTATAGGAAGTCATTTAGAGATTAGAGCTATCCTCAGTTTCTCAAAGGGCAGTCCTCTCTCTGGCTGCATAACATGAAACACTTTACAAAAACCTGTATTATTGTAGATACCTGTAACTTGTCATTTTTGTTTTTCATCAAAAATGCTCAGTTTCTTCCAGTCCAAAGAAGCTTGTTTTTCCTCTAAAGACTACCTCTCATTCCAAAAGAGCCTGTCTGCTGCATTCACACTAATCTCAGGGGTGGTTGCTTTCCAAGTTTGGAGAGAATTTTTTTGGGTAAAGACTGAGACAACTAAGAGATCAGAGGAATCTAGGAACTGTAGAAATATCTTCTAAACTGGGAGATAAATTCCATGGGAGCCAAGACTGTTTTCTTCACCATTTACCTAGAAAATGAAACAGTTTTTGGCCCATAGTAGATGCTCAAAGAATATTTAAGTCAATGAACAAATGAATGTAGCAGGAGATACCATGAAAGCAAAGACAGCAATGTCCTGCATAACATTCAGAATGTTTCACCACAGAGTTAAGATTTTAGCCTCAGGTCAAAGAACATAAACTTGAATCCCTCCTTTGCAGGAAGATATCACATTTTTTGGGGTAATAGAGATCATAAGTCTGACATAATGTACATTTCCAGTGAGGCACGAGACCCTGGCTAGGGTGGAGAAATGGCCCTGCCTGTGGAGAGGGGAGACGAGAGAGGCAGGTAGAGACCCCGCCATGCTGTTGGTCATAATGAGCACTGGCTTTGCCTCCAGCAATTCCAAGTTAAAGTTCTCTTTATCCATAGCTAACCTAATGCTACACAGGTCCTCTAACCTTGTTATTTCCAAGTTTATTTCACCGGAGTGAAAATGTCCTTGTAAAGAGATGGCGGAGAATGGGGTGTGCAGCTATGCATGGGAATAAACTTTAACTTTATGGAGCTAAATGTAAGAATAAAACCGTACAAGCTTTAGAAGAAAATATGGGTGAATTCTTCTTTAACTTTGGGGTAGGGAAAGGCTCTTTAACTATGTAAAATCCAGACATAAGAAAAAATTGGTACATTAGACTACATAACAATTAAAATATTTTGCACGGCAAAACCCTCCTGTAAACAGTGCTAAAAGACAACTGGTGAACTGGGGGACAATGTTAGTAACATACATGACAGACAAAGGACAATATCCTTAAATGTAAAGAACTCTTAGAAATCTAGAGACAAAGGATCAAAACCCAATGGAAAAAGAGGGGAAAATTCAAACAGAAAATTCAAGAAAAGCCATATAAAAAGGCTGTAATTTATGTGGGAAAACATTAATATGTTTAGAGTTTAATCTTGAATTTTAAATGATACTTGAATTTAAAAATAGTCTGAGATATTTCTCACCTATCAGGTTAGCAAAGAGTAAAAAAGGAATAATGACACATTCTGTTGTTGAACATTGCTGGTAGTAACGTAAAGTGACATGAAATTGATTGAGGGGAATTTGGCAATAACTATCTTTTGACCTGGCAGTCCCACTTTCTAAGAATTTACTCAGAAGATACGCCTACAACAATATGAAAATATACAGGCATATAATTATTTCTTATAGAACTGTTTATAATTGCAAAATATTGGAAACAACCTAAATGCCCATACACAGGAGAATTGAATAAAGTATTGTATAGCCACACAATACAGAACTATACTGAACTAATTGTAAAAAAAGAATGAGGGGGTTTCTCCGAACTGACAGAAAATTTCTAGAGTATACAATTCAGTGAAAAGAGCAAAGAGCAAAAGAGAATCTATAGTATGCAACCTTCATGTAAAAAGGAGGTAGATACAAGTAAGTACACAAGTATTTGCTCATTTGTGCAGAAGAAATACAGTAGAGATAAACCAGAAAGTAAAGAGACTGGTTTCCCAGATGGGGCTGGGGGGAAGGAGGAGAGAGAGGGGGAAGGGGCAGTTTGATGGGGAGGGACTGGCGCTTCTGAGCGCACCTTTTGTATGGCTCTGACTCTTAGAACCACGGTGTTGTTGCACATACGCAAGAAAACTAAAAAAAAAAAAAAAAAAAAAAAAAAAAAAAAAAAAAAAAAAAAAAAAAAAAAAAAAAAAAAAAAAAAAAAAAAAATTAAACCAAGATGTGTGGAAAGCCCAAAATAAGGTGTTAACAATAACAAATAAACCTGAGAATGTTTTATAAATTGATGACAGAATCACACTAAAGGGGTTGGAGAAGAAAAGAAATAACAAAAGTTATTTTGGAAAACAACATTTTGATTGCATATTATAAATTTGAAGGCCAAAACCTGTATACAAATTTAATTATTAAATTTGTTATGAGGATATGTGTTAGCAGTTCTGAAACTACTGTATGTATATACCAGGATTGAATAAATAAGTACATAGATTGTAGATGATAAAGACTAGGTTTTTCACTGTTGGAGAAAGAGGTTATAACCAGGAAAGGTGAAATAAACCCGTGCTGTTACATTGGTATCTCTCTCTCTCTCTCTGCAACTCGGTGGCTATAGACGTAGGGATGTTTGTGTGTGCATGTGGTTGGTACATCTATATCCTCTGTTCAGAGTCCTAGAAGCAATGATTTCCCAATATTAATAGCATATCTTGGGTCTATATTTTGGTTTCTAAATACCATATTCCAATAAAAGAAACCAGAGCTCCTTGGGGAGGTGGTTGATGTCAGGGTTGGAGCAGAGAAACATAAGAGGAGCCTGGAATGTCTTGTGGTGCCATAAACAAGCAATTGCTCCAACACAGCTGGGAGCACATCAAAAGGACAAAGGAGTCAACAGAAAGGAGTTCCTAATGGCACAATTTGAGGAATAGTACTGGATAATAATTTGATGAGGTCCCATGTGTTTATTCTTTCCTTTATGTCCCTGGCTTTAGGGGACATATCTAGTACTGGAAAATAAATAGCCCATAGGATGGCACACGTTTATACCAATGTAAATATATAAATAGGGGAAAAGAAGCACCTCTCCTTAAGAAGTACAAACTGCCAGTTATAAATACAGTTGTAGAGATGTAGAGTACAGCATGTGGAATATACTCAGTAATTCTGTAAAAACTATGTATGAGGTCAGACAGGTACTAGGTTTATAGGGGTGATCACTTCACAAGGTTTATAAATGTCTAATCACTATGCTGTACACCTAAAACTAGTATAATGTTGTATGTCAACTGTAGTTAAAAAATAAATTATAAAAATAGACCTTGATTTCTAGAAGCGTTTTAGGTCTATGAAAAACATGAGAATATAATACAAATAATTGCCATATACTCTACACCCAGTTTCTCCTATTGTTAACATCTTCATTAGTATGATACATTTGTCACAATTAATGAACCAATATTAATACATTATTACTAACTAAAGTCCATACCTTATTCAGATTTAATTTTTTTTTACCTAGTTTTCTTTTTTCTGTTCCACTATTCCCTTTAGGACACTACATTACATTTACTTGTCATGTCTCCTTAGGCTCCTCTGGACTGCGACAGTTTCTCAGGCTTTGCTGAATTTTGATGAGCTTGACAGTTTTAGGAATTACTACTCAGGCATTTTGTAGGGAGTCCCTCTATTGGAATTTGATGTTTTCTCAAGATAAGATTAGAATAATCTTACCTTGGAGGAAGACCACAGAGGTAAATTGCCATTCTCATAACATCATATCAGGGTACATATAATCAACATGGTTCATATCATTCATATGGATATTGACATGGATCATCTGGATGAGGTATTATTTATCAGGCTTCTCCACTGTAAGAATTATTCTTTCCCCCATTTTTTTTTTTTTTGTTGGTACTTTCTGGAAGGAAGTCACTAAGGACACCCCACACTTAAAGATACAGTTGAATTTTAATAGCTTCAGAATTACGACTGTATTGAAGTTTATTTAAATAATTTCTTTTTGGTAGAGATATAGAGGGCTTTAAAGTTTCAATTACTTAAAAAAAATCTTGCAATACATCGTAACCTCTTCATGTGTCACTGGTTATTTCTTTAGGATTAAAAAGCAAGGAGTGAATTGTTGGGTCACACTATATGAACAGTAAGGCTTCTGATACACAGTAAAAAATGGATCTCCAGAGCATCTGTGGCAACCCATGATCTTACCAGCAAGCATGTATCAGTGAAAGCATGCCATTTCTCTACACCACTTTTGTGTAGCTGGAATGACTGAGCATGATACGTGTCATGTAAGATGGTATTGGAGTGGTGGATGGGCAGAGGCCCACATGTACATGGTGTGCAAAGAGTTTGCCTTTTATTCTCAGTGTAATGGGAGGCCATTGGAAACTTCTAGCGAGGGAGAGATCCAATCTGCTTAATGTGATATGTGCCATGTCTTCATTTCTTAAAATGGTCCATTAGATTATGACTGGGTGTTTCTCTTTTAAACTTGGCTCAAGGTCATCAAAATAAAAAGGCAATGTGCAGATGACCTGCCATTCTTTCTTAAGGCGCTCTAACTTGCCATCAAGTGGAGGAATGCAGAAAGTAGGACTGGAAGGAGAAGAGGGAGTGCCAAGATGATGTTTTCTGAGAGAGGGGGTTGGGTAGCAGAGCGGGATGGGGCAAAGAATGGGAAGACCCTCTGCACTGCTGAAGGCTGTTGGGATGACTCTGCTAATGAATTTAACCTTCCCTGCTGTGCCTAGCGTCTTGCCTTGAAGAGCAATGGCAAGATAAAAGTAACAACATCTAGACAGCTGACAGTTTTCTGCTAGTTTTGAATCCTGGGAGAAGTACATTACCTAGGATAAGGAAAACATAAGGAAACATTGGAAAGAGCTGTTCAGAGATAATTCTGTGTGAGATACTAGATCTATCTTTTAGTGCGACTAAGTAATTCTCCACGCAAAGATGTTTATCCTACTTGGGGTGACAAGGGCTGATGCAAAGTACTAGAATCTCCTGGATCTTCACAGATTTTTAAAAATGAGGATTAAAGGGAACTACAGGAACATGACATGAACCATTAAGCAGAACCATTAGAAAACTTTGAAGGTTTAGGGATTAGTTAGGTGAGACAAATAAATATATTAGAACAAAATGCTAAAATTTCTTGCAATTTTTCCCTCTAAAAGGTCTTTCGTTGATTGGGGCATATAAGTACCAAGGTTCTTTAAACATCTCAGGAACAACCAGATGGTCGATCTGTCAGAGGGCCTACTGAGATTTAGAATTAATCTTTAATTACTTATTTATAATTTATAATTACACAGATAGGGGCAGCTCATCCTACTTGAGTAATTTTCTCTGTGGGATTAAGTTGTGCCATTTGAAAGGCACATTGACTTTTTTTGATATTTGGTATTTTATTTTGTCTTAAAAATGTTCATTGTGGTTCATAATTAATTTCATGATACATAATGTGAAAAACACTGATACAGACATTTTCCTCAGTTGTGTTGGTAGCATGAGTATGATAGCTTGATGATCAAGGAATCTGGTTAAACTGTTGTGGCTACCGGAAGTTATTTGAACTTGTAGGTATAGATCTTAGATTTTCATTCCTGATACTTTTTGATGGAAAGAGTTTTTAAGAGTTCCAGTTACAGTCTAGAGAGGCTCCAGTGAGGTTTTCCATGGCTACCAGGTCAACTACCAGGTTGGAGCTGATGATATATTTCTAGAACTTCCTTGGAATGCATCCTTGACCTATAGCCCAGCACTGAGAGCCCCATGGAAGTTCAGCTTGCCCTCAATTCCCTCCACATAGACTCTTTCAATCCCTAGAGTATCAGAAACTTGTATGTCAGGTACCACATCACCATGATCAAAATTATTAGTCCGTACTCATGGGGAACTACTGAACAGATTGATCTTGGTGGTCTCTTTGTTAAATTATTAAATCATCTTGAATTAACTGAATCCTACAAAATTGACGGTCAGCATGTTTTGCCTACTAAAAAGACTGGGCTTAAAGTTTTCTTTTCTTTTCTTCTAACACAATCATCTCACTATATAGGTCTGGCTTTGTGAGCCAAAACAAACAAGCAAGCAAACAAACACTAAAACCCAATATATTTCTCTTAAGTTGTTACTATTTGTCACCATGGAGTATTTTATCAGATGTTGATTTACAGATATTCAAATTTTGCCAATTTGACATGCTTGATATGGCTCTGTAACTAGGTGTGAAAAACAGGAGATCCGCAAAAGAAAAAAACAGAAATGATCTTAGAGCAAGAAATTCTGAGCTAGATAATGAACTACATTCCCAGGACTTTTATTTTAAAAGCAAACAGGCTTTAATGAGCTTTTACAGGAAAATAGCACGAGAGGCCAGGATAAAGCCCTGCCAATAGACTGGGCTGGGTTCTTTTCTTCTTTTTTTAGGGTTTTGTATTTTGTTTCGTCTGCCCAGAAAGAATCCAGGAAAAAGAATGAAAAAAATAGATTCTAAAATGGCAGAATTTCAGGACTGGATCGAGTGTTCAAGATTTTCTAGTCTAATTTCCCTCTTTTAAAGATGAGAATGATTAAGTCTATTTTGGTTTGGTGACTTATCTAAATTCATACATTGAGCTATTGGCAGGCTTATTCATTTAGCAGGTGTTTATTGACTATACATTGGGTATGTATTGAGTATTACTGAATTTAAGGCACAGAAAAGATAGCAAGCAAGCTGGCATGTAGTTTATATTCAGGTTGTCACTATGCTTTTTTCATAATTGATGGAAAGGCACAATATTGTTACACTTAGACTAGGAAAAATGAAGGGCAATCATTGTCCACAAGGATGTGAAGTATTCTGAGGAAGACGTTGACCATTTATTTTCACCATAGGGATATAAACAAGGCAAATGGGTTCATGTTACAGCAGAATAGATTCAATTAAAAATAAGAAACAACTTCTTGGATGCCATGGTGCCTAAGCATTGAGATTATCGAAGGAATTTATTGTGATATAAAATAAAATAAATTCTCATCAGTCTTCAACTCTAGTCTTTTTGCAAATTATTCGTTTTGTTTCTCATAAGGTTTTCAAACCACTATTTGCAAGGATTTTAGTTACAAGGTTGTTTTTGGTGTAAAGCATATCACGGTTGCTGTCTCCTGAGATGCTAAATTTCCCAAAAACAATTCAGCTGTCGTGCTTCTGTGTTTATACTGGCATTGTTTCCACAATATACTGCTACATAAAGTAGTTCGTAACGTATGACACGGATGGGATTCTGAAAAGTTTACTGTAAATTCAGAGTTTAACTTCTTTTATTTTTTACCCTTGACCTCACACTGAAATATCGAAGCAATATACCCATGAAAGTCATTTGGGTCCTGATATTAATAAAAAACTCTAATAATAATCTCAATTTGTTCAAGATACTTCATACTTATAAATTGTTATAATCCTCTCAAGCAACTCTATCTTATACCTGTTCAAAAAAGGAAATTCAGGAGACAAAGTGCATTGCCCGATGTCCTACCCTAACAACTGGCAGGACAAGGTTTGGAACTGTGAGGCGAGTGAAGTCTGAGCTCCTGGCCCGGCACTCACGCCGCCCACCCCCCAACCTCAAGGCCCTGGAAGGTGCCCCAGGAAATGTGTTTACAAGATGGGGGTACCAATTTCTGCTTCGCCTGGGAGTAAAGTGTTTATTGGGTTGCAGGGCTTTCAGTGCTAAAACTGGGATTGTCCAGGCAAAATGGAATGGTTGGTCATCCTACTGTAGAGGGTCATATGTTTGCTAAAAATTTTTAAAAGTTAGATATTATGGTAACGGTGGTTGAGAGATCTATCTTTTCCCACTCATCGTTCTTTCTCTTTTGTTTTGCCTCCCCTTATGTCACTCGAATAGCCCCACACACTTTTGGATCCTAGTGAAGTCTGAGCAGCTTCTGTGGACAGTTAGTTCGCCAACCATCCTGGATTAGGAAAGGCTCCCAGGACTGCACCTATGCCCACTTGGCCAACCCACCTGGCTCTGCAACAAGCTGGTGCAGGGGCAGAGATCCAATGGGGACATAAATATTTCCTAATCGCACCCTGTACCAGGAGTATGTGGGAGGTGGAGGGAAAACAGGATGTAAAATGTGCAGATACAGAGGTTCTGCTGTAGAAAATTCTTCCAAATCTCATAGCCCATTAGAAGATTAAAGAGGTTCTCCCAAATTTAACAACAATCCTAAATATGTACATGTTGTTACCAATGACACACTGTAAAGCTGGAAGAACTCACAGTAGTAATAATAATCACCACCAATTTCTGATCAGTCACTCTGGATTCCTTTCCAGTTCTTCATAAAAAAGAACACAAGATTGTTATCATATCAAAACGTGAGCAGAGACTACTCAACCAAAAACATACAAGAGAAACAATATTACTGAGATATGTTAAAAAGTTAAATAAATGCATGTATTTTTTCTAGATTTTTAATGTTTTACAATATTTTCAATTTCTGTTTATAAGTAGATACTTACTTTTAAGCTCTTTTGTTTTCTAATTTGTTTGATCTTAAAGGGGGTCTACCAATTTCGCTTTAGATCCCACCAAACCTAGAACCATCCATGGATATCCCTGGATGACCGAGGTCCAAGGTGAGATGTTTCCCACAGGCTCTTTCTGCTCCTTCCCTGGGCACACTTTCCATTTCTTTACCTGCTTAAAGTTTGTTTCTTTGATGACTGAAGTTTGAACATTTATCTCTACTGACACGTAGAAGGAGGAAAAGTTTGAAGAAAAAATATAAATTATGGATGTGATTATTGATCTGCTACATGCAGATCCTAACAAGAATAGCAAATCTCAAGAAACTGACAAGCAGAATAGGCCTAGGCACACACTCCACCTTCAGGCAAGCAGACCTGGGTGCTAAAACACACGTTAGGCACTCTTCTTCACTCTGAGGTGTGTGGTTTCCATCGCTTGGTTAATTATTACTGGATTGTGCTCTGATGCTATTTTTGAAATTAAAAACAAATGGTCTTCTAGTTAACTTCCAGAAGGTCATTACAGTTGACCCTTGAACAACATGGGTTTGAACCATGTGGGCTCACTTCTGTAAGGATTTTCCCCCAATAAATACGTACAGTACTATAAATGTATTTTCTCTTCCTTATGATTTTCTTAACATTTTCTTTTCCCTAGCTTATTTTATTGTAAGACCATAGTATATAATGCACATAACAAAACATGTGAATTGACTGTTTATGTTATTGGCAAGGCTTCCAGTCAATAGTAGGCTATTAATAGCTACCTTTTAGGGGAATCCAAATTTATACATGAGTTTTTGACTAGGTGGGGTGTTGGCACCCTAATCCCTGCACTGCTCAAGGGTCAACTGTATTCTATGCTACATTACATTTCTTATTGCTTGATGTTTCCTTCTTAATTTCCATTTCCAGTGACATGACCCCTATCATAAGTTCTTTCTCCTCATGGCGAGTTTGGTGGGGCTCTCCATTCCCAACATGCTACTGAAATACAGATCCTTTCACACAGTCCGGAGGTTACATATTTGTACTAGTACATTCCCTCTTCTGTTCCTCTTGAGCTGTCTTGGGGTAGCAGGTTTATAGTGCTGGGTGTTGTATGGAAATATTAAATACACCATTTATTGAAAGTAGCACTGCTGGTGGCAATATTCTGAGGGGTAACCTTTGAAAATGATTTTCTTTTTGTAAGTGTTATTTTGACAAGCAAGGATCCTCAAATATGGACTAACCACATTTTATTTTTTATTTTACATTTCACACTGCATTTAAAAATACCAGTTTCCATATTTCCATGACAGATGCTGGAGAAGTTTTCTATCCACAACTTTCAGATGGGAATGTCATTTATGTTAAATTCTTATTTCTTCCCACTTTATGTAAGTTTGTCATTTTTCTATTAATTACATTGTGTGGGATATAATGAAATAATTGATTTAATAACATTAGACAGAAATTAAAGAAAATAATATCTACCTGAACAACTATGATAATCCTCTATTTATATCATCATATTTTTCTATTTTGGCTAAGAAGAAGGGAGGGAGTAAAGTTACTTATGAGTGTCTGTGTATATGTGTACTCTCCTGCATAATCTTTTTTGTCTCCTTAGCATACAGCCCACTTTGGAAAGAGTTTTTCCACTGGAGAAGAATCTTCGGGTATAGACTGCTGCAATATTTAACGTTCAATCAAACCTGTCCCTTTGGAAATGGGACGGAGATTGGGAGTGAGGACAAGATATTTGCAAAGATGTGTATCATATGGCATTTTAATAAGAGAAGCCGTATTTCTTGGGAAATATTCGTGGCCACTCCATCTTTGCCTATTGTATCATCCAGCATAATCTCAGGGGCAAACGAGTATTTCTCACTCATGTGTTATGTCCATGGGTTAGCTTGGGACTGTTTTCATTATAATTAACCTGGAATCCAGGTTGACAGAAAAGCTGGCATGAGCACGGAGAAAGGGAAAGAACACTCTGCTGGGTCTCACACCAGCTCTAGAAGGTTCAGCCTGGAAGTGACTTAGGTCACTTCCCCTTACAAGGGATTGGTAGAAGTAGCTCCAGTCAACCATATGGGGGGCAGGGTTACAACCTTCCCAAGTGACTGGAATGTGCAAGGCAGAATTATTTTAGAAACAGGATTAATAGTTTTCATGTGGGAAATATTTTAACCTTCCTTCTATTCATCTGTAAGTTGCTTCAACATGTGTTCATGACTATAAATAAACTAAAGCAACTGTAGTGTGCAAATGACTGTTCTAAGAGCTAGAGTAGGAAATGATGAACCCACAACTGTTTCCCGAGATTAGTGGGCCCAGTGTAGAAACATAAAAGCATACGGCTTGGAAGAGATTGGAGAAGTCCCTTAGTAAATCTTATTGATGTTAAAGTGTTATAATATCTCTATAATCTTGGTATACGTCATGTTTACTGTCTTTATCTGTAAGCGATGCTGCATATTTTGTAAAGGCGTCATCTAGTGTTTTCTACTGCTTGTATTACAGTACTCTGTCCCAGCCTTCAATATTAAGAAAAATGTGAGTCTGTCCAGTTTGCCAACTCTGATGTTATAAATCTGAAACCCAATGGAAATAACCATTGTAGTTGGAATATAAAATAAGATCAATTTTCACTTATTCTACTAAGTAGTAATATACAGATTTCATAGTAATAATAATCAGCTTATCATCAGTAGTTGTATTGCTTATTTTTTAGACTTATCTTTAAGACTCTTATATAATGCCATGATACTATTATTGTTAGAATAAGTAACCACAACTATAAAAATTTTGGAACCTGTGGCTTTTTGGCATGTTGTTTTCTAAGGTGAGAAACATAAGAAAAATTCCACCAGAAGGAGCCCTGGTGAGGAAGAACTTGGCATTACTGGTCTAACCTAATCTACTCTAGTCTTTCAAATCAGAGACATAAATTAAATATTCAATTGGCTTTATTTCTTTTATCATCACTAGCCTACCTTATTTGGATTTGAAAAAGTTAGGAACTGTCAGCATACCCATCTATTAAAGAAAGGCCACAGTTAAGGTCTTAGAACATCTGGTCAAAAGACTGAATTTTCCTCTCCTGTGAAGACTGGTATTTTTATCTGGTATCCTCAGTTTGTCTGCATAATTTTTTCCCACAAATTGGTATTTAAACCTCAAAACCTTTAGCTAACTACATCTGTCAATGATATTTTATTGTTTAATTTTCTTTTTATGGAGCCAAATTACATCTCTCCCACATACAGCCGGCACTTTACATGTCTAATTTGTCGACATGTTCTATAATGATAATTTCATTGATTTAGAAAGTGACATTATGAGCAACATATGTTCAGTTTAGCAGTAGACCTTGTTATGGCAATCAATTCTTTTCCCCTCCAGAACTCGACTATATTCCACATTTAGAGGCGGCAAAATAATTTAACCAGTTCATGTTCTGAGTGCTTAAAAAAAAAAAAAACAGAGAGAGAAAGCTACTTCTGGTCTGCTTTCCTAAGAGAGTAAATTCTTACTTTGTACAGTTTGCAACATGCATATATTATCAATACATACCAGAGGTAGGTAGGTAAAAAGAAAGAAAGTAAGGGTGCTTAATAAAATAGAAAATGACAAGGAATAAAAGTTTCGCCAAGTCCTTTAACTGTCTCCTACCCTCTCCTATTTGCCATGCAACCCTAAAAGCTCTGTGAATATCCGCTGAGAATCTCCCAAGCAGTGGGCACTGTGCCAAACCCTGGGCTCCTCTGGGTGCTTTCATGTCTCTGTACTCACGCTTGTATTTTTTTCTCTAGCCCTTTACTTCTCTGAAACAAACAAAAATCCTTCTTATATTTCTAGATCCAGATTAAAGGTCACCTTTACTTAGAGGCTTTTGAAACCTCCTTCTCCCAACCCAAGTTAGCATCAGTCATGTCATCTTTCCCTGTCCTTAAGCATGTGTGACCTCCTCGTCAGTCCCCTGTAAACAACTTGGGGGAGAATCTTATTCATCTTTGTGTTCCCAGCAGCTCAGGGCCTGGCTTATTGTAGTGCTCCATAAAAATGAATTGGATTAAGTAGAAAATATTTTCTATTTGACAAAGTTATTGTATACCATAAAGGAATCTCTAAGATGGCACCCTGTTTTTCTTTATAAAGCAATCAAGGGCAGGTGTTGTGTGTTTTTGCTGATGAGGATTTATAAAGCCAGCTAGGAGTTTAGTTCGATATCAATACACAGTGCGGTGGCTTAGAAATGACGTGGGAAGTATTGGGAAGGAGGGACAAAAATCTCTCATAATGTTAGGGTAGGTGGTGGCATAAAAAACAAAACTGGCATAGGAAAATGGAAGCAAACAGATTTACTGCTATAGGACCATATTTTTGCCTGAAAGTAACTTTTTGTATTTAACTGATAGTGGGGACTAATCCCTTTCAGCACCTGCATTTACTATACTATGCAGTTATGATAGTTAGTAGAGCATTCTTCTTTTTTTAAAATCCTCACCCAAGGACATGGTTATTGATTTTAGAGAGAGGGGAAGGAAGGGAGAACAAGAGGGAGAGGAACATTGATCGCTTGCCTCCTGTATGCACCCTGACTGGGGACCAAACCTGCAGCACAAGCTTGTGCTCTGGAATCAAACCTGCCACCTTCCAGTTTATGGGACAAAATCCAACCAACTAAGCCACACCAGTCAGGGCTATAGCATTATTCTTTTTTTTTTTTTTAAGATTTTATTTATTTATTTTCAGAGAGAGGAGAAGGGAGGGAGAAAGAGCAATGTATGGTTGCCACTCACATGGCCCTCACTGGGGACCTGGCCTGCAACCCAGGCATGTGCCCCAACTGGGAATCGAACCAGGACCCTCTGGTTCCCAGCCCGCGCTCAATCCACTGAGCTACACCAGCCGGGCAGCTATAGCATTATTCTTAATTATAAAGAGATTAACTTACGTTTTGTATAAGATGCTTATAAAGGTAGATATCAAGGCAGATACTTCAGAAATGTATTTCCTTCAAAAAAATGTCAGAAAATAGACTCTAAAATCCTCAACAAATATTGGCAAACCACATCCAGCAATACATTAAAAAGATCATACACCATAATCAAATGGGATTCATCCCAGGGATGCAAGGATGGTACAGTATTCACTAATCAATAAACGTAATACATCACATAAACAAAAGCAAAGACAAAAATCACATGATCATATCAATAGATGCAGAAAAAGTATTTGATAAGGTATAGCACATATTCATGATAAAAACACTCAGCAAAGTGGGAATAGAGGGAACATTCCTCAACATAATAAAGGTTATATACGAGAGTCCTACAGCCAACATAATACTCAATGGGCAAAAACTAAAATCTTTCCCACTAAGATCAGGAACAAGACAAGGTTGTCCACTATCACCACTTCTATTTAACATAGTACTGGAAGTTGTAGCCACAGCAATCAGACAAGAAGAGGAAATAAAAGGCATCCAAATTGGAAAGGAGGAAACAAAACTGTCATTGTTTGTGGATGACATGATAGTATACTTAGAAAATCCTATAGACTCCTCCAAAGAACTACTCAACTTAGTAATTGAATTTGGCAAAGCAGCGGGATACAAAGTCAATATCCAGAAATCAAAGGCATTTTTGTATACCAACAGTGAAACAGCAAAAACAGAAATCAGGAAAAAAATCCCATTTGACATAGCAACATGAAAAATAAAATACCTAGGAATAAAGCTAACCAAGAAGGTAAAAGATCTGAACTCAGAAAATTACACAACACTGAAGAAGGAAATCATGGAAGACACAAACAAATGGAAACATATACCAGGCTCATGGATTGGAAGAATCAACATCATCAAAATGTCCATACTACCCAAAGCAATTTATAGATTCAATGAAATCCCTGTCAAAGTACCAATGGCATATTTCACAGATATAGAACAAACATTTCAAAAATTTATACAGAACCATAAACAACCCTGAACACCTACTGCAATTTTAAGAAGAGCAAAGTAGGAGGGATCACAATACCTGATATCAAACTGTATTACAAGGCCATTGTAATCAAAACAGCCTGGGAATGGCATAAAAATAGACAGATAGACCAATGGAACAGAATAGAGATCCCAGAAATAAACCCAAGTCTCTAGGGCCACTTAATTTTTGACAAAGGGAGCAATAGCATAAAATGGAGTAAAAACAGCCTCTTCAACAAATGGTGTTGGGAAATCTGGATGGCTACATGCAAAAAAATGAAAGTCGATCACCAACTTACACCATACACAAAAATAAATTCAAGGGGGATAAAAGACTTAAATATAAGTCGTGACACCATAAAAGTCCTAGAGGAAAACATAGGCAGGGAAATCTCAGACATTCCACGCAGCAACGTCTTCACTGATATGTCCCCTAGAGAAAGGGACATAAAGGGAAGAAGAAACAAATGGGATCTCATTAAAATAAAAAGCTCTGCATGGCTAAAGAAAACAGTATTAAAAGAAAAAGAGAACCAACTGTATGGGAAAACATATTTGCCAATGATACCTCAGACAAGGGTTTGATCTCCAAAATACATAAAGAACTCATATGACTCCATGACTCCACTCCAGGAAGACAAAAAACCCAATTAAAAAATGGGCAAAAGACTTGAACAGACATTTCTCCAGGGAGGACATACAGAGGGCCCAGAGACATATGAAAAGATGCTCAGCATCACTAGCCATCAGAGAGATGCAAATTAAAACCACAGTGGGATACCACCTCACACTGGTCAGAATGGCCATCATAAACAAATCAACAAACAAGTTTTGGAGAGGATGTGGAGAAAAGAGAACCCTAGTGCACTGTTGGTGGGAATGCAGACTGGTGCAGCCACTGTCGAAAACAGTATGGAATTTCCTCAGAAAACTAAAAATGGAATTACCTTTTGACTCAGCAATTCCACTACTGGGATTATACCCTAAGAGCCCTGAAACACCAAGCCAAAAGAACCTAGGCACCCCAATGTTCATAGCAGCACAATTTACAATAGCCAAGTGCTGGAAGCAACTTAAGTGCCCATCAGCAAATGAGTGGATCAAGAAACTATGGTACATTTACACAATGGAATTCTACACAGCAGAGAGAAAGAAGGAACTTATACCATTTGCTACAGCATGGATGGAACTGGAGAGCATTATGCTAAGTGAAATAAGCCAGGCAGTGAGGGACAAATACCATATGATCTCACCTTTAACTGGAACATAATCAACAAAAGAAAAAAGCAAAGAAAACATAACCAGAGACATTGAAATCAAGAACAATCTGACAATAGCCAGAGGGGAGGGAAGAGGGGATTATGGGAAGAAGGGTTTTCAGGAAGTACTATAAAGGACACATGGACAAAACCAAGGGGGAGGGTGGAAGCAAGGGAGGGAGGTGAGTTGGATGGGGTGGAGAGGAGGGGAGGGGAAAAAATGCAGACCACTGTGATTGAAGAACAATGAAGTAATTAAAAAGAATGTCAGAAAAAAAGGTCTGCTCTCTAGCCAAAAGACCAGGAAAGATGCAAACTAACAAGACAAAAACTTGTAGATATTAACCAGCCAAATACAGTGGAAAAGAGTCACAGCCTCACTCTCAGCCCCGGACGCCAATTCTGTAGTTTCCTCCCTCATGAACTATTACAGGTGTAGTACTGAAAAAAACCAGGCAACCCAAATTGGTACATCACTTAATAGTTATAACATTCCACCAAGAGAGTCACTATTCCATCTTCCATTTACCACACGGGGACAATGCTGCTCACAGAGGTTGTATCTTTGGCCCAAGCTGGCAAGCTCATAGGTGGAAGAAATGGAGTTAGAGAATGGGGCCATCTGACCGTAAGCCCATGTTTATCCATTTCAACACAGCGTCTTAACACCGCGCTCAAGTTATAAGAGGTGGGTTTTGTTACAAGCAAGTTGGGATTTTCTCTGACAGTCCAAGGAGGAACACCAGCAGTGGAAACATGTTCCATGAGGCAATAAAGAAAGAAATATATATGTTTTGTTCTTACCTTTCAATCCTATGGTGCTGTGGACTATTTAATAGCTACTATATTTTACCCTAGGAGATTGAATCCATCACTCTGATTCAGTTTGTTTATCACCCTGTCAAAAGGGAGACAGGCTCTATCCTCCTCTGATTGAAAGAATATCCTAAATAAATGTAAGCACTTACCAATGCAGTTATTATTATTATTCCTGTTAGTGGCAGCTAATTAGTCACCTTTCAATTCATATCCAAAAACAAAAAAAAATTGATTTTTCAGTTACACAGAAAGAAAGCTACCCTTAGGGAAATTACAGCCGATAATTGAGCTAAGGATTAGACTGCCGGTAAAAACAAAAGTGCGCCCAAGAATAATTCACAAAAGTTAGTGCTGAGATTGAACGCGCTTTCAAAGCAGCATAAAACAGGGGTTGAAAAGTAGTTCTATTTATCAGGATGAACCATTATAAGTAGAGCTGTACATATTAGGATTAACTAAAAATGATACATCCTTCAGAGCTCTTTAAATTTATATCAAAATTAATGCCTCTTCTAAATATTCCGAAAGGCCCAATCATTAAGTAAATTCCACAGGGCCTTCTTAGAGCTGTGTCTATAGAAACTCATGGGCTAGAAACATTTACAGGAGGCAAGGCCTCGAGAGAAAGATACTGTGAATAATTGCTACCTTTTCAATATGAATGCTGTGCTGAAAAGTCTAACAGACAAAGTCCACGTGATTAGTTTGTAGTGTAACCTTGTACTTTAAAACAAAGTTAAACAATCCATGATTAAACTATAAATTCAATTTGTAGTTGAGAAAGCTGAGGCCAAGCGAGGTGAAATGACTCCCCAAGTTTGTACATTCCAGAGAGATGGCCCTGGGGTAAAAACATGTCATGATTACTATCCAGGTACTTTTACCTTTGTTTTTGATTTGTTTTTACTCAAAATAACAGGAATTGAACTTTTTTTGGAAAATACAAAGATGAGGTGATTTACCACAGTTTTAAAGTTCAGAGTGGGGCCTCAATTTCTCTGTAGCTCTAAGCCGGCTGTCATAGGGATGGGCTTGGGACTCAAGAGAGAGGAGCTCAAACTTTCATTGACTGAAATATCAGTACACTAATTCTAGCATGCTTTGATTTACTAGATTGTCATGTAATGTTATTGGCTCTTTAAAGATCAGGTATCATGTATGCTTTAAAAAAAAACAGTCTTTTAACTATCCTTAAATGGTATTTAGAGCAAGTATCCAACAAAGAATTGAAGAATATGGCTAATGAGATGTGGTTTTAAATAAATATAACTAGTCATTTGCATGTATATACTATGTGGCTGTTCTTGATTTAGATACTACTCCTTTAATTTTTACCTCATCTAGAATTCACTTTCTCTTTTCTTAGAATGACACACAAGGACATTTTAGGAGTCTATGGGCTTTGTTCCTGTTTCTTCCGTAACATCACCAATTCTCTTCTTTATGTAAGCAGTGCAGTTTTGTGCTTTAAGAACAAGGACTGCATAAGATGTAGGATATTCTAAATGCCTTAAACACGCTTCAGAAAACTGACTCACATTTCAAGGTAAGTGCTTACTGGTGAACTGTTTGGAATTGCTGGAACAATTTCCAGCAACTCAAACATTATTCAAATGATAATTAACAAAAAACTGAAAACATATTTAAAAAACACTGAGGAGTCTTTACTAGTCTCCAATATAGAGTCTCTATTTCATCAGATCTGTTTGAGTAGCTACTGAGAATTTCCTTCTAGGATGATGGGGACACTGCTTAGACCATTTTGCACCAGCAATTCTTTTGTTTTATATTACCAAAAGTCAAGAAATATTTTACCACTTTTTGAGAGAACTGTAGTCACTTCTGTATACTCATCATGCAAAGCTTCCCATTAAAACAACAACAATAAGAGTTGTCCTGAGGAAAGCATGAATCCAAGCACACAGTCACATTAACAAGAAAAAGAAGATGAATTTTTGGATGTTTAGTATTTCCAATTGACTACAACTGGGTCAAAAAGTATTGTTCCTCAAAGATACCACTGAATTAAAATTTGGGGAAAAGATAAAATCCATGACTATCACTGTACATAAAGATTTATGAGGAATGAAACAATGGCATAGTTAGAACTGTAGCATTTCCTTTTAGAAGGACCAAAATAAGATTAACATCAAGATCCAATATTGAGGAAGAGCAGTATCATTTTCTTGTCAGGACAGGAAGGGTCTTGCTTTGTTATCTCCTAGTTTGTCCAGTCCCTAGATCTCACTATTGCTGTCACCCTGCCCTCATCAAGATAGTCCAGATAATATTGTAAAAGAAAATGCTAAAACTTGCTTCTGGGAATAGAGTGAGGACGTTCAATTTGTTCACAAAAGTTATTCTTTTTTTAAAATTGTATTTTATTGTTTATGCTATTATAGTTGTCCCAATTTTCCCCCCTTTGTTCCCCTCTACCCAGCAACCCCCACTTTCTTAGGCAATCCCCACACCATTGTTCATGTCCATGGGTCACTCATATGAGTTCTTCGGCTACTCCATTTCCTGCACTGTACTTTACATCCCAATGGCTGTTCTATAAATACCTATTGGTGCTTCTTAATTCCTTCAATCTTCACCCGTTCCCCATACCCACCTCCCATCTGGCAACCATAAAAACACTCTCTATATCCATGAGTCTCTTTCTGTTTTTCTTGTTTGCTTAGTTTGTTTTTAGGTTCATTGTTGATAGATATGCACATATTGCAATTTTACTGTTCTTAGTTTTGATCTTCTTTTTCTTAAATAAGTCCCTTTAATGTTTCATATAATAATGGTTTGGTGGTGATGAACCCCTTTCGTTTTTTTGTTATCTGGGAAGCTCTTTGTCTGCCCTTCAATTCTAAATGATAGTTTTGCTGGGTGGAGCAATCTTAGCTGTAGGTCCCTGCTTTTCATGCCTTTGAATATTTCTTTACAATCTCTTTTAGCCTGCAAAACTTCCTTTGAGAAACAGCTGACAGTCTTATGGGAACTCCCCTGTAAGTAACTAACTGATTTTCTCTAGCTGCTTTTAAGATTTTCTCTTTATCTTTAACCTTTGGCATTTTAAGTATGATATGTTTTAGAGTGGGCCTCTTTGCATCCATCTTGTTTGGGACTCTCTATGCTTTCTGGACTTGCCTGTATATTTCATTCACCAAATAAGGGAAGTTTTATTTCATTATTTTTTAAAATAGATTTCCAAATTCTTGTTCTTTCTCTTCTTCTTCTGGAATCCCTATGATGTGATTGTTGGATTGCTTGAAGTTGTCCCAAAGGCTGCTTACACTATTCTTGTTTTTTTAAATTCTTTTTTCTTCTTGCTGTTCTGATTGGTTGTTTTGTTCCAAAATGTTCTTCCTTATGTTCCAAATCATTGATTGATTCTCAGCTTCATCCACTCAACCGTTTTTTCCCTGTAACTTGTTCTTTATTTTAATTAGTGTATCCTTAGTTACGGACTGGATCTTTTTTATGCTGTTGAGGTCCTCACTAAGTTTCTTGAACATCCTTACAACCGCTATTTTGAACTTTGCATCTGATAGAGTGCTTATCTCCCTTTTGTGTAGCTCTTTTTCTGGATTTTTGATCTTTTTTTTTTTTTTTTAATTTGGGCTATATTTCTTTGTCTCCTCATTTTGGCAGCCTCCTTGTGTTAGTTTCTATATATTAGGTAGAGCTGCTATGACTCATTGTGTTTGTAGTATGGCCTAATGTAGTAGGTGTCCTGTAGGGTCAAGTGGCACAGCCTCCCCTATCACCCAAACTGGGTACTTGAGGTGTGCCCTTCATTCGGGCTGAGTATACCCTCTTCTTGTTGAGTCTTGGTTGCTGTTGGCAGGTTAAGGGGAGGGATTTACCCAGGCTAGTCAGCTGCAAGGTTTAGCTGTGATCACTGACCACCAACCTCCGCCTTCCATGGAGGATCAGCTATGCAGGGGCAGGTTGGTGGTGCTCCAACATAGTCTGTAGCTGTCCACTGGGTGTGCTGGCCCTCGGGTTTCCTGGGTGGTGCAGGCCAAGGTCAGCCCCCACCTTTGTTTTGCTTGGGTTCACCCTGCCTGAGCTATATAGCAATCTGAGGTGGCTGCTACTTGTGCTGAGCTTGGAAATTACCAGGTGAAGCCAAGATGTGACTCTTGGCTTAGCAAGATGTAAGGGAGCTGGAGGCTCACTGAGGCTGGCTGTTGATTGTTTGAAAGGATTTAGCAAGTTGTGAAGCATGAGCCGAAACCAGCCATTCAAATGGAAAAGTCTCTGTTAACAGCTTAGGCAGGCCCTAAAGTTGTGGGATGGAGTCTAAGGGGATTTCCAGGATGGGGCAAACAGTGTTAGCCAGGTTGATGGAGTCTCAGAATTGGCACCTGCCTACTGGCTCTGTGGCTCTGTGGCTCTGTGGCTCTATGGGAGGAGGGTTCAGAAAAGGGACAATGACTTCTAGCTGCCTTTCTGTCTGGGATAAATCTGTCCTTCAGCTCCTGCCTTGATGCCAGACACTTCAGTCCCTCACTGTATGTCACTGGTGCCTTTCAAGCTGCTACCCCAGTGCTGGAGCTCAGAGGGAGTGAGTCTAAATCCATGTGTGAGTTCTTTAAGAGGAACTTCTGGGGACTCCAGGAGTTTCTTCCACTGACTCAGTCCCCACCAGTTTTTGCAGCCAGAAGTTGTGGGGACTTAACCTTCCTGGCACTGGAAACCTGGCCTGGCAGTCTGATGTGGGGCTGGGACTCCTCACTCCTGAGATATCCATTCTGTGGGTGGGGGACCATCCCGTTCTCTATCTGTGCTCCTCCTACCAGTCTGGATGGATATGGTTTCTTTAATTCTGTAATTGTCAGACTTCCATTCAACTCAATTTCTGAGTGATGATTGTCCTATAATTTAGTTGTAGTTTTGATGTGGTTGTGTGTGGAGGTTACCTATGCTGCCATCTTGATCAGTTATTCTTAATTTTTCTGGACATCACAGGATGGCTGATCATGGCAGATCAGGTGTCAGTTATGATTGTCATAAAGCATAATCCTTCCCTGTTGAAACTCTTATATTGATGCCTTTTAATCATTGAACTATAACATTCTATTCTTGAGAAATAACTTTTATTACAAAAAAAACTTTGTCATGAGAACTTGGCTGTAAGTTAGGGTTGAGAGGGGACTAGAGGGCATTGCTTTGTTTTCACTTTTTTCAATGCAGGCTTTAAGAAAACTGCACTAACTTATTTAATTTATTTTAGGGATCAAGGTTATTTAATCTATGCAAATTTTTATGAGCCTACAGGTATTTCCTACCCTTCAATTTCTTTCAAATATTTCTTATTATGTACTACTCAAAGGCCTACAATTTTAATATGACTGTATGTTTATACATTATTTTACTATTTTTGAAATGTTTGCCTCAATTATGCCATGTTTAGTCATTGAACCCACCGGTTCAACAGGCGGGATGGACTCCATTATCATCAATATATTAATACATATGGGAATGCTCATTAATTCACTCATCAAACCCTGGACCTACAGCACATACTAGGCACTTTGCTGTACCCAGAGATTACAGCATTCACCTGAAGTAATACAATGAGGAAGGACCCAGGAAGGGAGGAATGCTGCTCTCTGCTATAGCTGACTATCGTTAGTGATTCTGAGAAGGCAAACATGTAGTGAGAAGTGGACATATTATTAATTTATCTAAAGTAAATTTTGAGAGGTGATACATCTGTCATCCAGGGGAGATGCAAATTCTTTCCAGAAAATTTAATAAAAAATATTCATTGTATTACATTTTCAAAGGATGATGCAAGCAAGATGAGTGTGAACCACTGATGTATTATTTTGTTCCAAAACTTCCACTTGGTAAATATTAATCAAACAGAACAAATAGTAACTTTGAGTTCCACCAATTACTTTTTCTAAATAGACACTAAATATTTGATGGTTGGGTATAGATTGCTATTAAATTTCAAGTGAGATTCAGTGTAGTTTAATAGGAGTAAAGTGCATTAAGTAGGGGTTAATAAATGATTAATATTTCAAACTAGATCTACTTGGCTACTTTTACAGATTGACCTCACCCTGCTTCAAAACCTCTGCCAAAACCCCATTATTTGGGTTCTCTTTCCAAATGGCACAGGGATAACTTTTCATCAAATGCAGTTGTATGTGACATTAAAGCTTTGAATTTAAAATAAGACATGCTTTTAAAAACTCATAAAATGCAAATGTTTATAGTCTCTGAATAGGAATTACAATCTGTGCACAAGTGATTTACCCACACTAAATTGATGAAAACATTACCTGTCTAACATGGCTTAATTATTTTATTAATCTGTTACCAGGAAGAACATTTTGTTTTGCATCCAGTGGGGCTTTAAATGATAGTTTTAGGATTTGCATTTGTTTTCTTCCCCAACTGGCTTTCCTAAGATTCACTTCTGCTTATTTTATTGTGCTTTGAAAACAATTGCTCCTCAAGGCGACATGAGCCCAACACCCACTGTCCCACTGTGAAGCATGTGTGGCACAGGGGAGAGCTTGGGTTTCTGTGCCCAAGGTTTGAAGCCAGGCTCTGCCACTCATCCCTGTGTGACCTTGGGGGCTACTGAACATCTCTAAGCCTGTGTCCTCATCTGTAGGCCATGGACAATATATAATCCCAAGTGTGGCTGTGAGGGTGAGAAACATTTTATGCAAAGAGTCTTGCATAGCACTTGGCTTATGGTAGGCTCTCAAAAAATTGTAAGTAGTAAAAAAAAAAGATTACTTGAGTCTAGATGAAATGATAATGATGACTGGAATCATGATTAACAAAAGCTACTTTGGATGAAGAAGTTTAGATAGTGTAATATTGTTATTTATTCATTCAGAAGACCAAAATATATTTCTCACATATATTTGATCTTTGTCCACAATTCCTGGCTCACAGCTTGGAATTTCTGAAGTGTCGAAAGTAATCAAGGTCTTTTGCTATGTTAATGAGGTGAATTTTGGAAAGTACCTACGTTTTCGGGGGCTGGCTTCCAAGAGAACCACCATGTAATTATAGGGTTGGACCTTATAGCCCCATCCCCTCACCCTCTCCTCTGAGGAGGGGCGAGAGACTGGGGGTTGAACCAATCATCAATGATTAGTGAGTTTATCAATTAGGCCTCTGTAACAAAGCCTCCCTAAAAATCCAAAAGAAGAAGTTTGGGGGGTTTCTGTGTTGGTGATCCAGAACACTTCATATGCCACTGTCCCAGGCCCCAAGCTCCACTAGAATAGAAACTCCTTTGTTCAGGACCTTGCCCTATGTATCTATGTATCTCTTCATCTGGCTCTTGATTGGAATCCTTTAATATCCTTTGTAATAAGTGGTAATCTAGTCAGTAAGTGAGTTTTCTTGAGTTACATGAGCCATTCTGGCAAGTAAATTGAACCCAAGTAGCGGGGTGTGGGAACCTCCAATCTATAGCCAGAAGCACAGGTAAAAGCCTGGGCTTTCAACCAAAGTCTGAGTTGTGTATATGTGTAGGTGTGCTGGGGAGGAGGGCATTATTGTTGGAGTGAACGCTTAACCTGTGGAAACTGGGTCTCTCTCAGAGTAGATAGTGTCAGAATAGAGTTGAATTCTTGGACACCATGCTGGTGTCTGGGAATTGTTTGTAGGTGTGTGGGGAAATCACCTTTTCATTCCCCACCTTGGAATTAAAACCAGGAACCCAATTTAGATAGGCACACCTCAATGGTA
>PVJI01023005.1:0-24357 GCA_004026765.1 Micronycteris hirsuta
AATGTTTCATGCACTATGTAGCTTTTCAATAAGTTTTCACAAATAACTTTATTTTTAGCACTATGATTTATTTTTTGAGGACTTTCAACAACCAATTATTAATGAAGTCAGAGTGTGTAATTGGGTTATATGATACACAGGTTGCATTATTTCTTTTCTGGATAGCAGTTTGTTCCAAATTCTGCTTCAAAGTTTAAAGTAATTTAATTTTGGACTATTATATCCTCCATTCCCACTGTTAGTTGCCCCCATCTCTTTAACTCCTCTTTGTGCTCTCTATAGCATATATTACCACCCAACATAAATATGTATTTCATTTATTTTACCCCACTTCTAGAATGCAATCTTCACGAGAGAAGTAACTTTGCTTCCTTGCTTTTCTTCTGTAATCCTAGGGACTAGAAACTGGTATGTAATAGGTGTTTAGTATATGTTGGGTGAATGGATGCATCAGAGAATGATGCCGCCTATGACAAATCCCATACCTATTAACAAAGAGTAGCACAAGTAATTGAGCATGAACCGCTCTGATTTTCTTAGAGCTAAAGTAGCAAAATTTGTTAACAATACCTTTTGAAAAAAAAAATATATATAGAGGGAGAGAGAGAGAGAGCAAGAGTCTGTCCAGAGAGTATCCAGCCATACAATATGAAAAATAGGCATATTTATTGGGGAAGATACATAATACAAGAAATATTATACATAGGACAATGACACCTCAGTCCTCTTCAAAGTAGGCTCCTTGGGACCTCACACAGTTCTCCCACTGGCCATCAGCTGCCCCATCATATTTTCCTGAATCTCATCGACAGTCTAAATTGCTTCCCTTTCAAAGGTGATTTTAGTTTTGGGAAAAGCCAGAGTCACAGGGTGCCAAATCCGGGGAGCTGAGTCATCTGGGTGATTTGATGTTTCACCAAAAAACTCTGCACGAGACAGGATGCATGAGCGGGTGCGTTGTCGGGATGAAGCTTCCATTCACCAGTTGCCCATAGTTGCAGCCTTTAGAATGAACTGATTAGTTTCTGTGGGGTGAATGTTCAAGCTTAATGCAAAATTTGATGCTGATTCATTGCTCCACTCGCTCAGTCATTTTGAATGTGACAGCCTCACAGTGCACATGCTCACTCAATGGTGTCTACCACCCCCACGGACTAGTACATGAAGTCATCATTGTGTACACATGTGCATTCCAGTCCACTCTCCTTGGCTGCCAGGTTACATCGATGTCACACAAACTGATCTCCTTATATTAACAGTGGTTTGAACATGCATGAGTGACCCATGGGCAAGGACAATGATGTGGGGATCAACTGTGGGAGTGGGTAGTGGGCTGGTTGGAGGAAGGCAAAGTGGTAAAAACTGGGACAACTGTAATATAATAACAATAAAAAATAAAAAAAAAACCCAAAAAGTATGATAGGTATAAAAAATGTGGCTGGACTTTTTCTGGACAGATACATACATATTTGCTAATACATGTTTCATTCACCCCAGGGAAACAAAGCTATCTACTGAACAATACATCATTTTTTCTGTATATTCTAAACATTCCTGAAATCAGTGAGAGTGTATCATAACCTTAGATAACTTTTTAAAGATGGTATATTTAACTCTTGGCTCAATGTCTAAAAATATGCGTAATGTTCAAGAACCCCACAACCCTCATATACCCTCTGAAGTTCCCCTCTATTACTGTGAGATAATGGCTACTTCTCTTTGCTTACTTGTTTAAAGAGTTAGATTTAGAATAAATTAACTGTTGCGAAGTATCTATAAATTATGATACCTCAATATAAAGGGCTACGTTCCTGTGTTGCAGTTAACATGGAAAACAAGTAAATTACTTTGCTTGGGATCCCAAGTGTAAACCTGTGGGGCTTCACAAAATGATAAAGTTTTGGGTAAGGATATTTTTTCAAAAATTATTTCATTCTCAGTGGGAAATACTAATGCAACGAAAATTCTCTATAGGAATAAAATGACTTTTAATGCAGGAAGTATAACTCCATGATAAACAGTGTAGAAGCACCCTTCTTCTGCTTTCCATTAAAAGGTTAGCTGATACAAGTGGAGTTAATTGATTTCAACACGTTAAACTTTCTTAAAAGATCGGAATGTAAGTATGTGGTGCTTTTTTCGCCCATGCACTTATTTCCCCTAAAATGTCTGAAGGATTCTTGGAAATTTAAGAAATCTTTAAAGACTGCTTTTCTGCCATGATTGATATTATCACAAAAGCAGTCTTTTTCAATTTATAAATTTTTTATTATGCTTGAAAACAGAGCTATGAAGAAGGTGTAACACATAATTATCTGTATTTTTGGGGTAAAATTGATGAGGTTCAGAGAACTCATGTCATATCTGTAAGTCCCACAGCTAGTCACTAACTGAGCTAGGGTTGGGACCTGAGTGCTGGGACCACCTATCCAGGGGTTCTCCTACCTTATCAGCAGTCCCTTTAGGCTTGACCCTCATAGTCTGCAGCTTCACAAAATCCTTACCAGCATCCTGTATAGTGTGTTTATCTCCAATTTTTAGGTGGCAAGATTAAGGTTAAGAAAGTGCAACTAGCTTGCCTTATGCCATAGAACTAACAACTGTTTGTTTTCAGCCGTGATAAATGATCTTTCCTTCATTCTATTGAGCCATTCTCAGTATGTTATGTGGACACTCATTTCTAGTAGTGTTTTTAGCAGTTTACTAAAATTATTATTGCCCTAAGGTTAAAATATGGAGCATCTATGGAGATGTTTATGCACTGTCTATGCATAACCCTCAATCTCCCATTTCTTCCTTTGCAATTAACAAAAATTAGCCACCATGCCAAATGATACCAAGTGGAAAATATCAATGTGCTGTGATGTCATTTGCTCTTTCCCAAGTTCAAAGTGCTCACATTTTTATTCTGATGGAAATTATCATTGATTTTTCAAATCTTATAATGTGAAGAGCCTAGGACAGGGTAAGGATTCACCACTGGGAGTGATGACTTCAACATGATTTGTGACTATTCTTCAAATAGAGCAGGGAAGATTAGGAATTATTTCCTGTAAGGATGATGCTGATTTTCATCTTTTTAAAAATCTTACCAGAATAGAAGCTATATTCATTCTTCATAAAACCAAAAATCCTCTCTCATATATATATAGGAGTTAAACTACTTTTTAAAAAATCATCTTTCTGAGGACTGACTTGGGCAAGAATTAGAAATGCACTTCATTTGTGAATGAGTGGCCATTTCAGCTCCAGTTACTCAGTTCAAACTCTGTTAAACAGTGAAACAGAGCACCCACAGTTACATTCTAGGTGTTGGTGGTAGACTGAATTAGCATAGAGATTGAAATAACTGTTTTCCTCTAAGGTACAGAATGTTAGTCTTTGGCAAGAAGATAGGAAAGTTGTTTTGTTTTATTTTGTTTTTCATCTACTCCATTTGTTCTATTAAGTGGATAAATATATCATTTCTATTACACAAAGACTGATAATCTAATTCCAGATATCAACACATTAATTCTCCAACATAAAATCAGATGGAATTTGTTAAGGACTTTCAATAAAACAATTAATATGCAGGATTTTAAAAGTTTAAGATTATTGACATAAAGGGGAATAACTAAGATACATCACAGTTCCAAAAACATTTTTAATTTAAATTATTACATAGTTATCAAATATGGATCTTTATTTAAATTTAAAATGCATATCTTTAAAAAATCCAAGGCTATTTGGGTTTAGAAAAATACATTGTTATAAAAACAACTACTTATTAACTCTCAAGTTTATAACTCATAGTTTCTATGTTATATTTTGTACATATGACATTGATTTGCCTAAACCCATACATTTGTTTTAGTTAAATGTACAGAATTTTTCTAGCATCTAATTCTGTCACAATCTTGAGCTTTATCAGAATAACACATGTTAAAATTTCCCACAAAAAGGCAGTTTTTAAGATATTCATTTATTATGTCTGTGAATAAGAATCCTTTACAAATGCCTTTGATCTATAGTTGCTGTACTGAATTATCATATTGAATAGGGAATCCCACATCTATTCTGTTCTAAATATTAATTTTACTTATCTTTTAACATCACAAAAATATCACAGAAACATTTCTACTTTTAAAAGTTGGGATATTTTTTATTAATTTATATTTTATGTTTTATTGACTACACTATTGTAGTTGTCCCAATTTTCCCCCTTAGCCACCCTCCACCCAGCACACCTCACCCACTCAGACTATCCCCACACCATTGTTCATGTCCATGGGTCATGCAAAAAGTTCTTTGGCTATTCTATTTCCTGCACTGTACTTTACATCCCCGTGGCTATTCTGTAACTACTTATTTGTACTTCTTAATCCCCTCACTTCTCCACCCATTCCCCTCCACCCACCTCCTCCCATCTGTTAACCATCAAAATGCTCTCTGTATCCATGATTATGTCTCTGTTTTTCTTGTTTGCTTAGTTTTTAAATTCGATTGTTGGCAGGTATGTATTTATTGTCATTTTATTATTCATTGTTTTGATCTTCTTTTCTTCAGTATGTCCCTTTAACATTTCATGTAATAATGGCTTGATGATGCTGAGCTCCTTTAGTTTTTTCTTATATAAGGAGCTTTTTATCTGCCCTTTGATTCTAAATGATAGCTTTGCTGGATAGAACAATCTTGTCTATACCTCCCTGCTCTTCATGACTTTGAATATTTCTTACCAGTCCCTTTTAGCCTGAAAAGTTTCTTTTGAGAAATCAGCTGATAGCCTTATGAGGACTCCCCTGTAGGTAACTAACTGCTTTTCTCTTGCTGCTTTTAAGATTCTATGTTTATCTTTCACCTTTGGCATTTTAATTATGATGTGTCTTGGAGTGGGTCACTTTGCATCCATCTTGTTTGAGACTGTCTGTGCTTCCCGGACTTGCATATCTATTTCCTTCACCAAATAAGGGAAATTTTATTTCATTATTTTTTCCAAAGATTTCCAATTTCTTGCTCTTTCTCTTCTCCTTCTGGCACCCTGATGAAGTGAATATTGGAACACTTGAAGTTATCCCAGAAACTGCTTATACTGTCCTTGTTTTTTGTTTTAGATTCTTTCTTTAAAATTAAAATTCAAAATATAAACTTATTAAGTTCAATAACATGAAGTACAAGTATTAATTTATTAAATTATACACAGGTAGTATGGAATTTTATGAATCCATGTCTGAATTTTTGGAAATTAATTTTCTTCAAAATTATTTATATCCAAAGAGTTTCAGATGTCTTCTAAATCTTCCTGCATTTCCCAACAGGAATATTCAGGAAGGATTCTCAGATATTTCATAGTTGATAAGTACAACAATATAGTACAAGAATGGCCTGGAATTCCTTTTCAGAAGCAGTTACTTGCAAGGAATGTAAATAAGGCAATGAGTTATTATTTGATACCTTATTCCTATTAAGAGAACCACTTTATCTACACAATTTATTGAAAATGTTAGTCTGTATTCTTGACACTTCTTTGTATAAAACATAGTTGTATTCTACGTGTTACATGTGCTATCAGTTCATGTGGTTAAAACACAATGACATGTATTTTTATATGTGTTTTTTATGATAATTCAAGCATATTCACTCCACGTAAATCTTTATCAACATAAATATCTGGTTTTTCCATATTACATAAGAGGGAAATTTTCTAGAATTTTACAGGAAGTGGTACAGGCTCTAGTTCCCATTAGCCCAAACAAGCATGTTTTTAAAGAATAAAAAATAGTTCAGAGGAACCAGAAATGGAGTTCAAAATTAGTACATGGTGTCTATAAACATCACTGCGAGACTGAAGATTAAACACCTACTTCAGAGCTTGGTGACAGTGTATGAAAAGCTCCAAAGGACTTCATTTTCTCTGAAACAAACTCTAAGTCATGGTGCCGTGGCAGCTGTCATTACACAATCAGAATATCAGCAGTGCCAAGATGAAGCTCCTTCAGATAGATTTATGTCCACAGGGACTGGGTAGGTTTATTAATTTTATACAAATTTTCAAAATTTTAGCAGCTTAACCAACACAGATTTATTATCTAGAATTCAATAGGAAGGGATTTAACATGAGTGCCACTAGGCTGAAATCAAGGTGTCAGCCAGGCTGTATACTTTTCTACAGACTGTAGCTGAAAATCCGTGTCCTTGCCTGTTCTAGCTTCTAGAGGCTGCCTGCATTTCTTTCTTTTTCTTTTTGCTTTTGTTTTATTTAAAAAAAATATTGAGGAAACTTTGCTTTATTACATTATATAAGTTTCAGGTATACATTATAATTCTACATCTCTGTACACTATGGAATGCTTACCACCAAAGGTCTAGTTTCCATCTATCACATACCATTTCCCCCCTTAACCCATTTTACCCTTTTGCACCCCTTTCCCTTCTAGTGACCATCAATCTGTTATTTGCTGACCATCAATCTGTTATTTGCATCTATGAGGTTTTTTTTTTTTTTTTTGGTTTAGTGGTTTGTTTTGTTTTTATATTCCCCATATGAGTGAAATCTTATGGTATTAACTTTTAAAAAATCAATTGTATTAATAATTTATATACCATTAAATACGCCCATTTAAAATATTCATATGGGAGCTCCCTGTAGGTAACAAAACTACTTTTCTCTTGCTGCTTTTAAAATCCTCTGTCGGTTCCCAGCCAAGATGGAGGCATAGGTAGAAACCCTTTTCTTCCTCACACAACCAAAAGGAGGACAACAACCAATCTAAAACCAATAAACAACCAAAAGCACCAGAAAATCAACCTGTGTGGAACTCCAGAAACCAAGGAATTAAAGAAAAAATCAGCCAGAACAACCAGACTGGTAATGTGGACCACGCGGGCCGACTCAGAAAAACCTCTACAAGGGGCCGAGGGGTGGGCTGACTGCTAAGCTCTGCAGGTTCTGCAGGAGAGACAGACTTAAAGGGAAAACTGAGACTCAGAGCCAATGGTGGGCTAAGGCTGGGGTGGCTGCGTGGGCTGACTGCTAAGCTCTGCAGGCTCTGCAGGAGAGACAGACTTAAAGGGAAAACTGAGACTCAGAGCCAATGGTGGGCTAAGGCTGGGGTGGCTGCGGTGGGAGGTACTGCCAGTCTGACACTAGAGTCCATTGGAAAATGCTCTAGAGATGAGCAGGCAAACTGCACTGTTCTGTCTCTGGTTCCCACAGGCAGCACAGCAAAGATGGTGGCCCTGCCCCAATGAATACCCAAGGTCCGCCCCTTACAACCTATCAACTTCTCTGAGACAAAGACATATGGCCCAAATGAAAGAACACAGCAAAACCTCAGAACTAAGCAATGAGGAGATTGCCAATGTATCTGATGGAGAATTTAAAGCCCTGGTAATCAAAATGCTCACAGAACTGATTGAGCTTGGTTGAAAAATGAAAGAACAAATGAAAGATACCCAAAATGAAATAAAGCGAAATATTCAGGGAACCAACAGTGACAAGAAAAAAACCAGTGTTCAAAACAATGATTTGGAACAAAAGGAAGAAATAAACATCTAACTGGATCAGAATGAAGAAACAAGAATCCAAAAAAATGAAGAGATGAAGGGGATTCTCTGGGACAACTTGAAATGTTCCAATACCCGAATTATAGGAGTACCAGAAGGAGAACAACAGCAAGAAATTGAAAACTTATTTGAACAGATAATGAAGGAAAACTTCCCCAATATGGCGAAGGAAATAGACTTCCAGGAAGTCCAGGAAGCCCAGAGAATCCCAAAGACGTTAGACCCAAAGAGGAACACACCAAGGTACATCATCATTAAGTTACCCAAGATCAAAGACAAAACAAAGAGTCTGAAAGCAGCAAGAGAGAAGGAAACAGTTACCTACAAAGGAGTTCCCATAAGATTATCAGCTAATTCCTTAGAAGAAACCTTACAGGCAAGAAGGGGCTGGAAAAAAGTATTTGAAGTCATGAAAAGCAAGATCCTACATCCAAGATTACTCTATCCATCCTAGCCCTCATTTAGAATGGAAGGGCAGGTTAAAGGGTTCCCAGATAAGGTCAAGTTAAAGAAGTTCATCATCACTAAGCCCTTATTATATGAAATGTTAAAGGGACTTATCTAAGAAGAAGAAGATCAAAAATATGAACGATAAAATGACAACAAACTCATAACTATTAACAAATGAACCTAAATGAAAAGAAAAACAATGAAAACAAAAACTAAGCCAACAACAAGAACAGGAACAGAGTCAGAGAAATGGACATCACACAGAGGGGGTTCAGTGGGGAGAGGGAACGAGAGGAATAGGGTGGTAAAGACACAGGGAAGAAGAAGCATAATTAGTATGCATAAAATAGATGGAGAAAAATAAAAAATGGTATAGGAAACAGAGGACTCAAAGAACTTACATGTACAACCCATGGACATAAACTAAGAAGGGGGAAATGCTGGAGGGTTGGTGGGGCAGGGTGGAGGAGGGATAAAGAGGGAAAACTGTAATAGCATAATCAATAAAAAATACTTAAGAAATAAAATAATATATTCAAAGTGTCTTGATGACTGTATATGACTATGTAACCAACACTACAATCAACATATAGTAAATACCCCAAACCCCCAAAATACCTTTGTGCCCATTTGCAATCAATAATGCCTCCAACCCCAGGAATGCATGTCCACTGATCTACCATGTTTTGCTGAGTATAATGTTTGAAAAAACATGGGTGTGCATTATACATGCCAAGATATGGATAGTTCCTGTCAGTATAGATTATTCTTGCTTTTTCTAGAATTTTATATAAGTGAAGTCATTCTGTATGTGGACTCTTAATTTGACTAGCTTCTTTGACTCAGTATGTTTTTAAATCTATCCACATTGTTGAGTGTATAAATACTGTGGTAGAAGTCATTCTAAGATAGGCCTCAAGATCCCTCCTGGTTGCTCCAAGGTATGCAATTAAGCCCTGATCTAGATGCTATGGTGAAGGGATTATGCTGACACAACGTTCTAAATCAATTAACTTTAAGACAGGGAGATAGTGCTGGATGAGCCTGCATTTTATTTAAATTCCATTTTCAAACAGATTGTTTCTAGTATATAAAAATACCATTGATTTTTGTATATTCAACTTGTATCTTCTGTCCTTAATAAATCACTTATTAATTCAAGCAGGTTTTTTTGGTATTGCAGTTGTTAATTACGCTTATTGGGGTGACATTGATTAATAAGACTATATAATCTTATATAATCTGCATTCCTTAGCTTGTGGTTTCTTCCTCTCTCAAAACCAGTCAGGAGGGGTTGAAACCCTGCTCACCTGGCATCACTCTGGACTCCTTTCGTATTCCTCTCCTACTTCTCAGGACCCCTGTAATTATGTCGGACCCACCAAGACGGTGCAGGATAATTTCTCTATTTAAGGTCATCTGATTAGCAGCAGCTCTGAATCCCTGCCCCCCCCTTTTTTTAAATGTATCCTAACATACTGTTAGTTTCCAGAGATTAGGATGTGGGCATCTTGGGGGCACTACTTGTCTGTCTCCATCCTTTATCATTAATCATTTTGCTTATGGACCAGGCAGTTCTGAAACTTTTCAAATTGTGGCCTAAAACCAGTTTGTTAACATCTCTTTTTGTGCTATTTGTATCTATTATTGGCCATTGAATATTCTTTGAATGACTTTAACACCAATCACTCTATAATTCTTCCTGTCTCTGTAACATGATGGTCATCTCATGAGAAGTTTATAAATTGAGGGTAATAGAACTGTATTTATTATTGTCCTGTGAGTGTAAACTCTGATCATCGCCTTTTTTTCTGTAAATGTTTGCACCAGCCTATTTCTCAGCTTTTTATCCTTTTCTTTTGACAGTAAGTTAGTTATTGGCTTTCATTGGTTCCTTAGCCTATCCTTACAGTGCTTTATTCTTAGTTGACCATTGCTTTGTTATTCTTTGTTATCTGACAGCTTTAGCACTTCTAGCGTGACTGCCTTCTCTGGGAAATCTGTCCTTACAAGTCAGGGGAGACCAAATTAGGGCTATGCTTTCTACTGTTGTTTTCTATTGTAAACTCAAGTTACTGCTGATGCACACTGAACTGGCCTTTCAAAAGCCAAATTCACACATCCTGTTTTTAAACAGCAAAAATCTATGCTTTTGTAGATAACTATAGTATTTAAGGGTGTCAGTTTTGGAGCCAGACTGCATAGGTTTAAATATTAGCTCTAATACTTATTTAGCAATATAGCCTTGGGCAAATTATTTAACTTCTTCCTGTGTCAATTTGCTCAGTATCTGAAGTAGCCTTCTTAAAAGGATTAAATGAACTGACATTTGTATGATATACTACGTGCTAGGTAAGTTATTGTTTAACAAGACTTTATAGACTACAAAGTGCATACCTTCAATTATTTAACAAATTTAATCAGTATGTTTCTGCCTGCTTTTTCATACATACATTCAACTTTTCTTCATCTTTACTTTTTTACATTTTAAATAATTATCTTCTTACCCTTGGCTCTAGATTGTTAGTACATTGAGATCAGGAGAAAAAACACATTGAAGCAAGTATCTGTGAATACCAAAGACTTGACTCAGACAGCCAGGGCACCAAGAGAAGTAGTTGTTTTCTAATGTTGCCATCTATAGGGAAAAGTAGATTCTTGATGTGAACAGATCACAAAAATGTCCTATCAACAAACAAAGATTTGTTTTTCCAATAAAAATAGTAATAGACACTGCCCTGTAATAGACCTTCATATATGTGAATACCTGTGTCTGGAACTCTGATGTTCATTTAAGTTTTTTTTTGTTTTTTTTTGTTTTTTTCTGTTTGTTTTTTTTTAAATATAGGTCTAAGTGATTCTCTTTCTAAAATGTCAGAACAACTGGTTAGGACCATGAAAAAGATGGTTACAATTTTTATGTGTGTTATCCAGGAAAACTAAGCAATGGGACACATTTTTTTCCTCTTTTTAAGTAAACTTAGAGCAGTTTCAAGGAGAGAGGGGTAGGGGCTGGGGCGTAGAGAGAGAAGAGAGGAAAATAAACAGAAACAGAGAGAGAGATGGGGAGGGGCAGACTTATGTTTCCCTTGTACTTAGACTCTTGGCTGCTCTGAACAGTAAATACTTCACCAGGGAAACAAATATGCCCTCCATAGTTGAATGTACATGCTACCAGACAAAGACCAGATGATACTGCAGTTTTATGAACAAGACGATTCACTTGTTATTCAAATAACTATCCTGAATGGTTTAAGAAAGCTAGATAAATGTAGGCATGAGGGCACAATTTTGTTATGATATTCAATATATTATATTTAATATATACTCTGGCCAGAAATAAAAGCCAACTAACAGAAAGAAGAGACCAAATATAAGAAACAGGTTTTAGAAAACAGTAAGGGGTAAGGCCAAGGGTTCAATATAAGAGACCCCCCTCAAGAAAATCTAAGAAGAATGGAGTTAGGAAAACATCTTATCTATAGCACAAGTATCGCAGTCTCATAATTGACAATGTGCATTTATCTAGGAAGGAACCTAATCACACATCTTAAGTCATACCAGGATCATAGCCAGGAAGTGTGGATCACAAAGTCCGTAGTGAATACTATGTTCGGCTTCTGGTTCTCTTCATAAGAAATCATGATCCAAAACTGAAGACAGCAAGTAGATGATAGATGGACAGATAAGCAGATAGAGAAGTAATAGATGTATGTAAGTTGGAAAGAAAGGTGCTGGTTATTAGACTGTTATGCCTCATTTGACCAACTTTATGTACTATAACTTTTTATTGATGCTTTCATTCATTTATTAAAATGCTGTCCAAAACTGTTAAATTGATGAATGCTTAAATTTATTTGTTCTGAGTACGTATGGCTATAGATTTTCTTTGGCTCCTTTTCTAAAATATCAGTAATGTCTGCTGCATTGATTTTTAGAATATCCTGCTTTAGTTTTTAATTGTGATAATTAAGGTTTTCCCTAATTAACATCTTCCACTTTAACATAAAAAGTAGAACATATAATTAAAATTCGTAAGCCAAAAATGTTGCCATAATGTCGATATTTGTTAACAAAATCTTGAAAGCTGGCTGAATCATGTCCAGCTATGGAGGAATCCTTAGGCCTCTTCTCCCCTCTGCCTCCCTTCTTCCACTTGAATGACATTTTAGCCTCTGTAAGGGGCTTTCTCCTCTAATCCTGGGTACCACATCCTTTATTCTGCATCCAGCATCGGCCCCCTGTATGAGCTCTTAGCCCTGAGTGGCCAGGGTGGCCCACATCCCTTGGTAGTCCCCGGGGGATTCTGGAATCAGGAACGCAAGGCCAGCCTGGGCCTGGGACAGGCTATTGAATATCCGATAACTCTAACACCAATCACTCCCTGTAATTCTCCCTGTCTCTATAACATGACTGTCATTTCATAAGTTAATAAAGTGAGAGTAATAGACCTGCATTTATTTTTCTTTTGGGAGTGCAAGCTCTGATCACATTCATTTTTTCTGTAAATGTTGGTACCCGCCTGTCTCTCACTTGTTTTAGCCTTCTCCTTTGACAGTAAGTTATTGGCTTTCATGTGTTCATTAGCCTGCATTTACAGTGCTATAGACAAGGCCCAAAGCATTCCCAACAAGGACACTCCTTTGCCTTCTCTTGTACTTCATCTTTACCCTGTCAGATACGACCCTGTCAATGTTGACTGCTGCTAATATGAATGAGCAAGGTGGCCTCCACAGTCTGTGTCTGCATAACCCAGGGCTTCACATGGTAGCTGAGACCCAGAATTTTTACTTATCTTCTAAAACTGGTTCTGCTCATTTATGAAATGAAGATAACTAACTTCTCGCAGGCTGTCAAGTGAGGATTTGTGAACAAACAGGAACTCGGACTCTTGCGTACCATTGCATAACATGTGCACATTTGTCCCAGATTTGCTCACACCCTTCGCTACAGAATCCCGGAGAGGGAGAGACCTACCTCCCTAGAGTGTAGTATGTCCTCACAACACTCACTGCACAACCCTCTAGGGCCCTAGTTCTGCCCTTGTTTTCTCTAAGCTGGAGTTTGGAACAGGTTGCTAACAGAGGATCAGAGGCTCACTGAAACCCCATTGATCTCATCCTGATCAACTGATGAGCAGACTTGCACTGCATGCACTCCAGAGCCTTTCTGCCCTCGCATAGTTCCCCCAACCACCACCAAGAGAAAGAGACCCCAAGGTACATGTGCCAAATTCCTGCTTTGGAAGATGACAGGAAGTTGGAGCCTTGGAAAGTGGAGGGGCGGAAAGTCTTGGAGGACTGAGGAAGGTGAAGCTAATGAGGGTAAGCTGGCCTTTCCCAGCCAGGACAGAAGTGGGAAACCTCTGTTCCATTCCAATAATGAAATATTGATAGTGGTACTAAAAAAATTAAAAAATAAATAAACTGTTAAACCTTTTGTAAAATACTGTTTAATAATGTGGAGATAAATAGCATGCATATTCTCATTTAGATTAACTCTTGTCAGCTTTATGGAACATATTGCTCAGTATTGTTTTAAAGTGAACAGTACATCAGTACTCATCTATCTCTTCAAGCAAATGGAGGTGGACATTCTCACAAAATCCCCTGTGGCTGCCCCATGTAAGAAAATAAACAGTGATTCCCCAATGCCACTCGACACCCAGCACTACAGCACTTTGTATGGACTCTTAAATCTTCATTGAGAGTGGCCACGCCCACTGACAGCTTTTCTCCAGGGCATTTTGATAATTACACCCACACCCTAGATAGAGGGGAAAACATTGTCTACAGAAAAGTGGGAATTGTAATCTGTTCAGACAAAAGAAGAAAACCTCCCAAAACAGCGATCCACTACTACGCCACTAGCATTTTTTTAACTATAGGAATTTTCAAAATGTACCAAAGTACAGAAAATAGGCTGGCGAATGCCCATATATCACTGTTTCAGCAGTTGTCAAGTTTTGCCCTCCTTTCATCTGTAACCCCCTTTCTTGCACAGTCTGAAAACGACTTTATTAATAAACACATTGGATTGCAAAAAGTGGCTGAATACAAATATGTAAACATTTTCACCGATGATTTGGTTTGAAAGACTTCTTATTTTATTTAAAATTATAGCTACATTAAGAGTAGATAAAATCTGTATAGTAGTCTTCATTGCTATAATTCAAGTCCTTTTTGATATTGGTACTTTAGCCTCTGAGACTATATCCTGGTGAAAATAAATCCATGAAGAGTTAAGCATGTCCCTTTCACTCTCTCTGTGAAGTAATGTTTCAAATATATAGCTCCCTTTCTGGGGATATTTATTCCTACGTCACAACATGTACTAAACAAAGTTTGGGAATAGCATTGAATTCCAACAGTAATCTCTTCTTTTGAATTCCCAGAGCATTTTATCTGTGTATTATGACCAATTTCTTTCTCCCTTCTATGATAGATACTTATGCATATGTCTCATATCCAAGTACATTCTATAAGCTACATGAAGACCAGTGTTATGTCTACTTTATCTTGGAAATTTCTGCCAATAGATAGCATAGTGTCTTACGTAGTGGGTGCTCAGAAAGTACATGTTAAATGAAAAGCATATGATGATGTTGGTTGTACTAACCAAGATAAACCAAGTTGTTCTGATCAATGGGAGCCGAATATAAAGATATAATACAAACATAGGGAATGCCTTGCTCTATACAAGTGTTTTTATGGGAAACTTGAAACATATTGCAGTAGTAAGCTGTTTTGCATAAAAAATTTATGCAAATGAAAATTATCCTTGTATTAAGCAGAGAGACCCGTTTTCCTTTCCAGATCACAAATAAATAACTCCCTTAACAAATTATAACGTGAAGGATAGCCCTCCTCTGTCCTTAAATAGAAACAATCCATTGTTGAAAATAGCATCATTATGGCCTATAGCTAGCTAAAAGCCTGGATAGAATAATTAATGCTTCTCTCCCGTTGTTGTAAAAAATTTTGCCAAACCTGGTGTACTATACTCTTCTAGTGACAGTACCTCCGATTTATCTTTTAAAATGAAGAAAAGTGTGCAAGTTTAACAGACAAGACATGCTTTAAAGTTCTGGCATGACTCCCCAGATATGAACCGAAAGTTCTTACCAATGCTGCCTCCTCACCATTCAAATGCAAACACATGCTTCGCTTACCATTGAGATATGTTTTCTTTTAAAATATGACTAAATATTGTGCTTAGCTTTGTTTTAAAAATAGGCAGTTATTTTAGGCCAAGAAACAAATAATTAACTTTGTTGCTTAAAAAATTCCACTATCTACATTCCGTCAAAGAGAGAATTAATCCTGCATTTTGACATGCATAGTGAATCTGAAGCCACTGTTCTGATGAATATCACATCTGAAATTTTTAACCCATTTTTAGACAGGACCTGCATATTTCAGTATTATTTCAAATTTTATTTAAAGACTTCATTCATGAATGTGTTTCCTTCCCGAGAAGAACAGTAAAATCATAATTCTTGACCTAAATTAGAATCTTGAGCTTGTAGGAAAGTTTAGTTGAAAAAAGCCAATAAAATCAAAATACTAATTACTAAAAGGTCATGCAGGAATATTAAATCCTTTTTTCTCTGAGTAATCAAAGCTGTAGTTGGGAGAGTTTCTGGCAAACAAAAGCAGAATATGATTCAGATATTGTAAGTTAAAAGCCAGATGAAATACTTCTGCCTGAAATACTTTTGCAGAAAACGAGCATTGCTTTATGAACCAAGGACAAAGAGTCAAGCTTAAATATAAGTAAAAATATCATTGTCCACAAATAGTATCTCTTATGATGAAACCTGAAAAGCTAAGGGCAAGAATTATTTTGAGTTGCAATTTTCTCATCTTATGGTTTAAATAATGCAAGTCCTGTGGGATATTAGAACTATATATTGTCTAAATTAATTAAAATTGGATTAACCTATAAAAATTAGATATCATTTTTTTTACATGGTATGTGGTTGTCTGCAGAGTTCTATACAATAGCATATTTATTAGACTGGCCAAGAAGTTTGTTTGGTTTTTAAATAAAAATAAAAGACACTTTTTTTCATTTTCACCAATAACTTGATTGAACAATGCATTCACCCTTTTGTTCTAATACCTTCTGCCATCTTCCAGGCAACTCATAATTCCATCTTCTCAAAACTTTTTATGTTTTTGAGCAAAGAACTGTTTAGCTGCCTTTTTCAGTCTTCTAGGGAATTGAATTTTTTTTCTATTACTACGACTTTGTGAAGACCAAAATAAGTGTAAACCCAAAGGTACAAAGTCTGGTGAATATGGCAGATGAATCTGAACTTCCCAGTCAAGCTGTAACAGTTTTTGCCTGGTCATCAAGGAAACATGCCATCTTGTGTTATCCTTTCGGAAGATTATAGGTTTCCTGTTGACTAATTCTGGATGCTTTTTGTAGAGTGCTGTTTTCAGTTGGTCTAATTGGAAGCAGTACTTGGAATGAACTGTTTGGTTTTCCAGAAGAAGCTCATAAGAGGCACCCTTCCTGTCCCATCATTCACACAACATTGCCTTCTTTGGAGGAAGACCAGCCTTTGGTGTGGTTGGTGCTGGTTCATCTCACTTGCCCCATGATACCTTCAGTTTCATATTTTTGTAAAGTATACCGTTTTCCCTGCACATTAATTCTTCTTTTTTATTGTGGTTCAATTACAGTTGTCCACATTTCCCCCCTTTACTCTTTCCCTGCCTTACACCCCCCACCTCTCACATTCAGTTCTCCCCTCCTCACCCCTGTCTTTGTCCGTAGGTCCTTTGTACATGTTCCTTGGTGACCCTTCCCGTTCTTTCCCCATTATCCGCATCCCCACTCCCCTCTGTTTACTGTCAGTTTGTTCTTTATTTCTGTGTCTCTGGATATATTTTGCTTGCTTGTTTGTTTTGTTGATTAGGTTCCACTTATAGATGAGATCATACGGTGTTTGTCTTTCACCGCCTGGCTTATTAATCCCCAGTCACAATTTGTTTTAAAAAAGGAATGTTTTCATTACATTTAAGTAGATAATTGCATGCAGAAATACAGTCGAGGTTTTTTTCACTTATGTGGAACCCAAACATCAAAACAAGTAACATAAACAAACCGGTGCAAGGGATTTTCAGTGCTTAACTTGGACATTTTGAGTATGTCAGCTAACTCCCACATGGTATAATGTTAATGGTTCTTAATTAACATCTCGATCTGATCTCTAATAACTTCAACTAGTCTACCAGACCGTGGAGCATCATCCGGAGAGAAATTTCTAGCACAAAATTTCGCAAACCACTTTTGACACATTCTATCAGTCACAGCACCTTCTCCATTCACTGCAAAGATCTTTTTTTTTTTTTTTTTTGCATTTCAGTTGTGGTTTTACCTTTCTTGAAATAATAAAGCATAACATGCCAGAAATGTTACATATTTTCTGCCATCATCAATATTAAAATGGATACACAAGTATTCAACAATTTTGATAAGTTTTTTCTCAAAACATGCATGCTGATAGGACAGCTGTCACTGTCACAATACAATCTAACAAAATTGGTTCAAATGAAGTTAAAAACAACTAAGTGTTACTAGAGCCATCTTTGGGAAAATACAGAATGAACTTCTTGGCCAAGTCAATAATTTAGAGCTAAACATCCAAAGGAAGAGCAGAAAAGGTGCAATTTTTAAGTATTAGGAAAACTAATCAATTAATCTGTTAATATTAGTCCTTTTTAATAACCATTTATAAGGAATATATGTTGCAAAAAGCCGTGATCTCAATTTTATAACTATAAACCAGAAATGTTATATTCCTTCTTTATTTTTACAGACCCCTATGGTTAAGTGACTTTAAGCTTCTCTTTTAAAAACTCTGACTTTAATTTATATTTTACTTTTGAATGTTAACTATTTTTCTAAATCTCATATATGGAAGTGTAATAAAATTCAAGTTTCTAATTTTCTTTTACTGATGTTCATTAAATTTATATTTCACTAAATTTTCTGTAATTTTCAACAGCAGAAGCTAAAGTCAGGTGTGTTAATTAGGTGGGGAGAATAAAACAAATCACCTGCTGACGAAGCAGGTGAACATCACAAGGAATTGGCCGTGACTAGCTAAGAGACTGTCCTTTTTACTCTTGCTGTGAAAGGAAAATGAGTGCAGGTACTCTAAACCATGAGCTGATATAATTTGAGGAATAAAATATGATAGCTTTCCTTTGGATTCTCAGAAAACAGAAGACACCCTTCTCTTTGCACTTAAAGATGCAACAGAATAATGATGTTAGAAGTTTGACAAGTTTCCAATCTAGAAGTTGTGTTGAGGCAGACATGAAAACTTAACATGGGATTTAAAATTTTATAAAAACTTGAGATAAAGCAGAATTACAGGAATCCGTGATTGAAAGTGACCAATGGTGATCACAACTGAGAATATCCTATACTACAGGCAACATTAATGTTGACTCATTTGGATCACAGAACTCCTCACTTAAAAATCTATATAAATATCACTCCATACCAGTTATTTTTTATCCTCCCTTAATGATATTTAGAATATTTCAAGCACACTTACTGGAAAAGCAGCCACATATTCAATGATGTTTGGCAGAAGAATATCAAAAGCTTTAGTCTTAGCTCTTTCTGTGGCAAACTCAGAATCAGCATTGACACCAAGGTCAATAACAAAAGTCATTTGCCTGCTTCAGATAATCTCTACATAAACAACACAGTATATGTGATAATGAATATGGGAGGAAATGGTCCCCAAACTATGGTGGTAACTATAGGTAACTGGAGTCTAGATTTTCTACAAAATTTAACGTGGTTCCTTGTGTAAATTATTAAGTCGAACCTAACTTTAGAATTCCCCTTCTATGATGGTTTTATATTGTTGGCCAGATTAGTTATCACTTCATTTAATCATTGGTCTTTGTTAATTAAGCTTATACATACATATGGAGTCCCAATTAGGGGACTCCATGTTCTGGCCATTGTACCTCACTCCATTTCCTCAATGACAATGACATTCAGGCGTTTCAAAAACAAGTTGATTAACACATGTGATCATCTCTTCTTAATTTTTTTATTTTCTTGAGCACCGAGCATTTGTTTTTTGGCTATTTTTAATTTATATTATCCTTTTGTATTTTAATGAGTTCTGTATGTGATAACACTCAACTTTCTTAAAACTATAGTTAAATACAGTACATGCTACAATTTTCAGTCCCTATCCCAACTTCCATCTGTATGTTTTCACAGAAGGAATCATCACCTACTAATTCTAGCATGGAACTATTTAATTGATCATCACCTTACATAGACTCTGTTTCAGCTAACTAGTTGAACACTCTGTGACCAAAGAAATATTGATCATTTATACTTCTGTGGAAGGCAATACCCCTGTCTGGCATGGTCTTACTGTTTACATAACATTAAAGATCCAGTCCATCCAGGCATGGAGATTTCTCCTCTGACAGCACTGTTATTTCTAGCTCTTCTAAACTCTCAAAATCTTTTTTTTTTTAAGATTTTATTTATTTATTTATTTTTAGAGAGAGGAGAAGGGGGGGAGGAAGAGCAATGTATGGTTGCCTCTCACATGGCCCTCCCTGGGGACCTGGCCTGCAACCCAGGCTTGTGCCCTGACTGGGAATCGAACCAGGACCCTCTGGTTCCCAGCCTGTGCTCAATCCACTGAGCTACACTAGCTGGGCTAAATTCTCAAAATCTTGGTTGGTCCCTGACCTATCTGCCTGGTAGGGCTGCTCTTCCCCCTGTGTTTCCTGATCAGTCTGAAATATTGATAGCTCTTTGAGAACCTCCCTTTTTCAAACGCACAAAATCACCTCTTTGTAGAGTTAAAACCCTCTCTCAATTTGTTCCCATTTTACTTACATTAGCCTTCCTATATTCTGTTAATAAATACCGTACATCAAAACTATGTAGATAAACTATTCTTGAAAACCTTTTTCCTTATATGCGCATATTTCAAAGCTCTCGCATGGAGTGCTATGAGTTTTTAGTGTTCATTAACTGCCAGAAGTGAACGTAAATGAAGTATTCCATAGTGGAGCCTGTGTAGCAGAGGAAAGCTATCTAGATTTTTTAAATAATTGGGTTGGCCAAAAGTTCATTTGTTTTTTTCTGTAAGATGGCTCTAGTGGTACTTAATTGTCTTTAAGTTCATTCAAAGCAGTTTTGTTAGATTGTATTTTGATAACTGTCATGTCAGTGTGCTGCTTTTAAAAAGACATCAAAATTGGTGAATGTTTGTGTAGCCATTTTAGTATTGAAGATGGAAGAAAATACACAACATTTTGGCATATTATGCTTTATTGTTTTAAGAAAGGTAAAACCACAACTGAAATGCAAAAAAATAAAAAGATTTGTGCAGAATATGAAAGAAGGTGCCGTGACTGATCAAATGCGTCAAAAGTGATTTGTGAAGTTTCTGGCTGGAGATTTCTTGCTGAATGATTCTCCTTGGTTGGGTAGAACAGTTGAAGTTGATAGCAATCAAATTGAGACTTTAATCAAATCGATACTTTAACTGAGAACAACCAACATTATACCATGTTGAAGTTAGCTGACATACTCAAAATATCCAAATAAATAAAGTTATTGATGATAATGAAAAATGTGTCTTTTATTTTGTGGGGGAAAAACACACAGACTTTTTGGTCATCCCGATATTTTGAAGCCAAAGAGTACTACTGTAACAATAATAATGTAATGGTAACTTTGTAGTACTTTAAAAAGATTTTGGTAATATCTGAGGAAATATAAATTGTATATAATTCTTTTCTCTTTCCCTGGTACGTCATGTTCACACCTCTTGAACATTTGCCTCCATTCCTTCTACATTTTATTTATTTTTTAAAATATGACAGGGCAGTCTGCTACATACAAGGATGCAAAGATGAATAAGAAGTAGTCTTTGGTTACTTCTTGCATAGGAGTGTTTGGTTACTTCTTAAGTCATTTGCATTGTTGGTTACTGTGGTGTAATTCATTACTTCTCCTAGTGAACATTTGGAAATGTGAGAAGATTTATGAGTTTTTTTTGTTTTATTTAATCATTAACATAATTGAGGGCAGTTTTTATCTTAGATAGTCTAGGTCTAGGAATGTAAAATAAGAAGATTCACCCTACTCACTGCTCTAGTAATGGCTCATTGAAAAATCTGATTCCTGGATCACGTTCTTTACTTGGTAAGTTTCTTTTTAACTTACTTAAGTTTCTTACTGAACTGAAGGTAGGAGCAATTTTTATTACTGAGCCTGCATAAAACACAGAATTTCGGGGTAAAAGACTTCTGTAAATGCAATATAATTCTGAATAGCTTGCATCACATTTAATGTGGCACATTATTTTTCCTTATACTTCAATATTATCTATAAAGACAAGACTACTTCTTATTCATCTTTGCATCCTTGTATGTAGCAGACTGCCCTGTCATATGTTTTTTAAAAATAAAATATAGAAGGAATGGAGCAATTAACAAGTGCAGTCTTACATATCTTTATGATTTGAGTAGTAAACTAGTATTTGTTGAAAATATAAACAGATCATCTGGTGAGTTGAATGTGTTATGCAATTACTGTGATTAAGGAAATGAGTCAAGAAATATTAAAAAGGAGGCAAAACATTACAATATTTTAGATCATATTGAAACTAATGTGTATACAAAATTGTAACTAATGCTATTTCCTTTGCTATACTAGATTGTCTTTAAAATTAATAAGTGTGATTTCATTTTGTTGTGATTAAAAAAGTCCTTTATTATAAAAATACTACTAGATATTATATTAATATATTTTGATATTTTAGCATTATATTTTATGTAATATTCTTTAAGACACCCTGCCCTTCATAGAAATTTTATTTCTGTATTTCGGGCTATGCCTGAGATCATGCTTTGCATAGGGAATGTGCTCAAAAACTGCTTGCTTGCTAAATTTAATTTAAATTAAATGTTCAGAAACTCAATTTTATAGGCACCATGCATGACAGAACTTTAGGCCCTTTAATATAAGAAGGTCAATATAAATCCTGACTTTGGTCTGACTTTAGTCTTAAACTTTCTTCAGTGCCAATAGGAGACACCGGTAAAAGCCCCACTTGAGAAATTGCACTCATTTTACAAGAGCCTTTTACTGAGTATCAATATTATAGCTACAGTGAACTTTCTATCTTGCAAGTGGAAAAGTAATAAAATTATATTTACTATATGTATTTGCTTTTGTAAAATTTTACTTATGTTTCTAATTGAAAAGTCAGTTGATTCATTTACAATTACAAACAATTCTGGATTAATACAGATATGAGCAGAATTGGATTATTTCTACATAATAGAGTTTATTTTTCATTGCATTTTTTCTATTACCATTTATTCCTCTTATACCCTCTTCCACCTCTATCCCCACCTCCTCAGTCACCACACTGTTGTCCACGTCCACCCTTTCTTTTTACCTCGATCCCTCCAACCCCAATACCCCACCCCCAAATTGTCAGCCTGTTCTCCATCTATGAGTCTGTCTCTATTTTGCTTATTAGTTCAGTCTGTTCATTAGATTCCACATATGAATGAGGTAATATGGTATTTGTCTTTTTTCTGACTGGCTTATTTCACTTAGCATAATTATTCTCCAAGGACATCTATGCTGTCTCAAAGGGTAAAATTTCCGTCATTTTTATGGCAGAGCAGTATTCCATTATGTAAATGTACCATAGTTATTTAATCTACTCATCTACTGATGGACACAATTGGATTCTTAAAAGTGAATTTGCTAAACTCTAATCTCTCTTCATATCTCTAACTATGAGAGCCCTTGAATCATTAAAACCAGAAAAACAAAAAGAATCAAATAGATCTCATCTGTCTAAACAAAATATCATTGTATTTTACTCATAGAATTCTCCTTTTCATGAATAACAACACTGCTTTCAAAATATCTCTGTAAGAAGACACAATTTTACTGACTTTGAGGATGAACATACTACCACACTACACTAAGAATTCCTCGAAGTCAGTCAGGCTTTTTAATTATTATTATTATATTTAAAAATAATTATTATTAAAATATAGTACTTTATTTTCATATCTATTATGACAAAATTATTTTGTTCTTATTACAATATATTTATAATATAAAATAGTAGTTTTGCATTATAGATAATTTGGAAAACATGGAAAATCACAAAAAAGAAAATATATATGATCCATAACTTCAATATTCAGAGACAATTACCCTTTCCATTTTGATATAGATCCTTCTAGACCTTTTTTCAAGGCACATATTTATTTTTTACAAAAAAGGAATTGTACTGTATGTGTTTTGTTTATTTTTTAATATTACATTTCTAATAATTGTGTCCTATTCTATTACATGAAAGTCTCATAATTTATTATAAATATTTCTATTTTGGGATGTTTGGGTTGTTTCTAATAGTTTGTAGTATAAATAATAGTGTAATAAAAATATTGGCTCTGAAAAGTGACAAAAATATGCTTATGATGTATCTCATTACTTTGCATTTATTTAACTAATTTTCTTTTCTTTTTTTTAAATTATTTTATTGTTGTTCAATTACAGTTGTCCGCATTTACCCTCCCCCCACCCCACCCCAGGCAGACCCACCTCCCTCCCTTGCATCCCCCGTCCCCCTTGGTTTTGTCCATGTGTCCTTTATAGCAGTTCCTGAATACCCTTGTTCCCCTTCTCCCCTTCCCCTTCCCCTCTGGTTACTGCCAGAATGTTCTAAACTTCAATGTCTCTGGTTCTATTTTGTTTCTCTGGTTGTATTTTGCTTGCTTACCTCAGAAGCGTCTTGGCTGTGGCTGATCTGAATTTCCTGGTAGCTGATCTGGCCTTGGTGCCTTCTCTCCTGAGTCCTCATACGAAACTTTTTAACATTTCATATAGTAGAGGCTGCATGATGATGTACTCATTGAACTTGACCTTATCTGAGAAGCACTTTATCTGCCCTTCCATTCTGAATGACAGCTTTGCTGGATAGATTATTCTTGGTTGTAGTCCCTTGCTCTTCATGATTTGAAATATCTCTCTCTAGCCCCTTCATGCTTGGAAGGTCTCCTTTGAGAAATCCGCTGACAGTCTTATGGGGATTCCTTTGTAGGTAACTGTCTCCTTTCCTCTTGCTGCTTGTAAGATTCTTTCCTTATTCTTGACCTTGGGTAATGTAATTATGATGTGCCTTGGTGTGTTCCTCTTTGGGTCCCACTTCTTTGGGGTTCTCTGAGCTTCTTGGATTTCCAGGAAGCCTATTTCCTTTGCCAGATCTGGGAAGTTTTCCTTCATTATCTGTTCAAAAATACGTTCAATTTCTTGGTG
>PVJI01023006.1:0-24315 GCA_004026765.1 Micronycteris hirsuta
GGGGGGTGGGGGGAAGGGGGAGGGGAGGGAGAGGATGCAAATAACTGTAATTGAACAACAATAAAGTAATTTTAAAAAAAGAAATAAAAAGAGGAGAAGACTAGAAATACTAAAGGAAAGGAAGGAAGAAGGAATTTAAAAAATAAAGGACAGATAGGCAGAATGGTGAAAAAAAAACAAAAAACAAACAAACAAAACACAGACTTCTGCTGGCTGGCTTTAAAAGTGTCAGGCCAGGCCTGTTCTTTTGGTCTTCCTGTCTGCGTCAGGCTGGGAAAATATTAGTTTTGCTTTTCTCTCTTCCCGAGATGCACTCTTCGCTGTTGTCCAGCCTCCAGCCCAGTTGCCAGGAACTCCCAGCACCCTTTCTGGGTGGCTTGGCCCCAACTCTGAGTCAAGAGTTTTTGAGTCTTGCAGCTCCCCTCAATGGAGCCCTTCCACCTTTCTCTTTCAGAGCCTGTCAGCCCTGCAGAACTCCGTGCGCAGGGGCTGGGTTGCCAGCTCTTTGTCCCGGGCCCTCCAGGTGTGAGCTCCACGCACCTGTGTTCACCACCCCCTTTTGTCCATGGATTCGGTGCCTGCAAGCCACAGTCCTGGGTGCCTGGTTGTGCACTGTCCCCACAGATCGCCAGGTGTGCACCGTCCCTAATTGCCCTTGATTGGCTTTGCAAGGTGCGCCTGACCCCAGGGCCTCTGGTTGCAAGCTGTTCCCAGCTCTCCTTGAGTGGGCAGCAACAGGCCTCGGGTCATCAGGTTAGTACAATCTCCAATTCCCCTTGCTGGGAGCGCTAGCCACCACGGTCCAATCCCCAGGTGTGCATCAACCTCGGTACTAATGGGAACAGGGCCTCTCCAAACAGCCACGGAGTGCCTAGTTTGGCCACTCACACATCCCAATCTGGTTCCTTCCCAAGGATCTTGCAACAGACCTGGCAGCTGCAGCCCTCCCTGCTCCCCCGCTGGCCCCGAGGGACCCCTTCGTTCTGAAGCAATCTCCCTACCATCCGATCTTTCAATTTCCCCTGTAATCTTGGTCACCAATCTTCTTATATGCTGGAATACAGCTGGGTGATCGCTCTGCTCTTCAGAAAATCAGCCAGCTGTCTCCCCAGTGGGCGGGAGAAAGCGGACCCCACTCCCTCCTATCCTGCCGCCATTTTCCAGTTGTCTCTCCTTTTAAATCTTTTATACAAGATCATATAGGAGAAAAATAATAACAAATGATCAGAGTGAGCTATCAACTGTTTATAGTATGGCATATCTACAACTATTAAGAATGACATGTGAACTGTCAATATACCTGTGTGAAAAAAAGGGTAACTTTGTAAAAGCCACAAAGCTCAGAAGATAATTTGGAATAAATATTGATCAGATTTTATATTCTCTCAAGTAGCCTAAAGTCATTATATGGATTGCAAAAAAAGGTATATACATAATGAGATGAATTGTGAAGCACGGGGCAATTTTAAGGCAGTGAAACTGCTCTGTATGTTATGGTAATGGTGACATATCATTATGCCTTTGTCAAAACCCATAATATACAACACAAAGAGTGAACCCCAGTGTAAACTATGGACTCTGGGGGAAAAGGTGTCAGTGGAGGTTCTCAGACTGTAAGGAAGGTGGGGGATGTTGGTAGTACAGGAGACTGTGTGGGGGGGAACAAGGACTATATGTGAACACTATACTTTCTATTCAATTTCTCTTTGAACCTAGACTTGCTCTAAAAATAAAATCTATTTTTTAAAAATGTTAAAACTCATCCCTGGCCATCTTGGTGGCTGTGCTTGGTAGGGGTCTGTCCCGCACCTAAGGCAGGAAGATGGTGGCTGCAAAGAAGACAAAAAAGTCGCTGGAGTCAATCAACTCTAGGCTCCAACTTGTTATGAAAAGTGGCAAGTACATGCTGGGGTACAAGCAGACTCAGAAGATGATCCGACAAGGCAAAGCCAAACTGGTCATCCTTGCCAACAACTGTCCAGCCCCGAGGAAATCTGAAATAGAGTACTATGCCATATTGGCCAAGACTGGTGTCCATCACTACTGTGGCAACAATATTGAACTGGGCACAGCATGTGGAAAATACTACAGAGTGTGCACACTGGCTACCATCGATCCAGGTGATTCTGATATCATCAGAAACATGCCAGAACAGACTGGTGAAAAGTAAATTGTGCAAATTTTTTCTTAAATAAAACTGGCCAGAGCTTGATTAAAAAAAAAAAATTAACTCTGTTAAATTATAGAAAATGTACTAAATACATGTGTTATTATATTGTTTCCCATCAATACACAAGGGATAGCTTTCCATTTGTTCAGAAAAATGAAAATAAATCTTTATAAACAAGGCATGACAGTGATAGTGTTTCTGAGATACCAATTTAGGAGAGGCAGCATTCCCTATCCTTTTAGATAAGAAAAAGGTGTGACTCCCAATTCTGGCCCTAACTGGCAGGTGACCCTCCCTCTCTGGGCAACTTTAGGCCCTTCCTAGAGTCTTCTAAGTCCCTATGCTCTCAGATAGGAGACAGAAAAATGGGGATGCTTAAAGACCCCATCTGCAACTGTGATAGGAAAAGCTGATGGCTCTGGTTAGAAATGGCTCCTGTCCAGATGCAACTTGCTCATATTCAGCTTCCTAATGAGAAGGCAGAACTTCTCATCCCAAACCATAATATGCACAGTCATTTTGTAAGAGCAGTAAAAAGCTGAGCTAAAAATCCAACTGATTTTGGTTTTAGTAATAAATTCCCCCAGAGTTTCACATAAAGGAAAAGACATTTACCCATGCAAATGTAACAAACACAAGGCACCTAAACTTGCCAGGTGCCCTTCTCTTGCTGCAAGTGCACAAAGGCCTTTGCTGGAGCTGAGGGTACAGCTTTACAGAGCAGGGGCAAGGCCCCTATCTCTCAGTGTGTACCTTGGTGATGGAACTGCTGGGCATGATGGGGACAGGATGCTCTGAGGAACAGACATCTGTGTCTCCAATGGTCTGTAGTATACTCTGTACCTCTTGTGGTTTTCCAGGGATGGGCAGCACCACTGGCAAATGATGTGATGTCTTCTGCTGATGAGGTGGCCCGGCCAGCTACCTGGAGGGCTCTGTTCTCCATGGGCCAGAAACCAAATAAGATTTTTGAGAGCAGGGACTATGCCTCAGATTATCTCACCTACAACACAGTGCCAGGTGCACAGGGCTGTAGAACACTTCATTATTGAGCACACTCTGTGTACAACATGTTAAGCTGGGCTCAAGGTGGGAACAAAGATGGGCCACATACAGCATACCCCACCCACAGCAATGAAATGAAAGCCTATGTGGTGTCTCAGAAGGAGGGTAGCCCTGACTTCAGAATGCTAAACTTCTATTCTGAGTGGTGACACCCATGGCTTGCCTCAGTTCTTTTGTACCTCTGGTTCAAACACAGATGCTATGAAATCATTATAACAAAAGGCAGAAAGTGAAAAGTACCTGAAGAGCTACCAAAAGTGTAAGGGCTTCTCCCCCAGACTTCCCAATCTCAATTCATGGTGCCACCCAATTGCCCAAGTCAAAACCACAGAGTTGTCCTTGATCCCTCTTTCTCACTCAACCCCAAATCCAAAGAAATATCAAATCTTACTTCCAAAATGCAGCTGAAGTCCAACTCCTCTTTATATTCCTACTGCTACCGCCATGGTCCAAAATACCATTATTTCTCATCTAGACTGTTGCAATTCACTTACAGAGTAATCTTTTTAAAACATAAGTTTGAGCATGTCACTGCCTCACACAATACATTTCAGTGACTGTCCATTGCTCTTAGGATAACAAAACAAAATTTACATCCTAACATTTCCCACAAGGCCCTGCATTACCTGGCCCCTGCCCAACTCTCCTGCATTATTTCAAACAGCTTGCCTTCTACATCAGGCCTCAGGTAGTTAGTGAAGTTTCTAGGGAGCCCACCCAGATTCAGGCCTGTACACAAGCTGTTCCCTTTGCCTGGCATATCATTTTTTTCTGATCAATCCTGATTTATCTTTTAAGTCAGCCTAGACATTGCTGCCTTCCAAAGGCTTCCTGGGCTAGGATAGAGTGTCCTCTAATTCTACATAGTACCAGTTACAACAATTATAATTTAAATATTTGTTTTTGCACTTATTTTTTAATGCTTACTCCCTTTGCAGCTATAGGTTTCATCTTGGGATAAGGAATTGTAACATCTGTCTTGTTTCACTAGCATCTAGTACAGTGTATGACTGACTGGATGAATGGATGGATGAATGAATGAATGAATCAATCAATCAATCAATGAAGTGAATGTAGTGTCCAGATAGGAGATCAGGAAAGGCCTAGAAGAACCAGCATAGAGAAAGAGATGGTTATGTTTGAAAACTTCAAGAGTCATGGGCCTGGAATAAATGAGCAGAGATATATCTTCTCTTGCAGTTCTGATCATTCAGATTTTCTTTTCCTTTCTAAAAGTCATTGCCTCAGCCCAGCTCCATCTAAACTTCCCCTCGGGGGGTTTTCTGACTGGGGAGAATGACTTTCATCCAGGTGTCCCACCCTCTCTCTGTTCCATTTTCTAAACAAGCCCACTGTCCCTCCAGTCTACTTTCCCACTACACCCTTGGATTTATTTAACTGAGTAACTGTTTGTTACTATAATACAAATTTGCAGTTCTGCTTGGGCAGTGAAGTGACTGGAGCTTTGCAGTTGGTCTAAACAGGCAGAGGAGAGCACCCTCACCCCATTCCCAGCACCGTCTCAGACTCAAAGCACAAGTAGTCAGCCCTATATGCAAGGGCTCAGTAGTGAGGACTACAGCAGAACCCAAGCCAAATGACAGCCACAAAAAGAAATTGAAAAAAATCTTTCCACTGTGCAAAAACAAGCTCCCTATTGCATTATGCCCATCTTCTAATAGAATTCACTGGTTCAGTTTCCCTTTCAACCTTCTATAGGACTCTGGCAGGACCTGTTATCTTGGTCACAGATTGGGAGATGATATGGCATTTTTCTTCCTGACAACTCAAAGTACACTAAGACTGAAAAGCAAAGGGTAGGTACCTCCTAAAGTCTGGCTGACCACTTTCCAGTTTTGAAGGTCTGAAGCAGCATGAAACTGAAAGACCAAAAGAGAATAGAGAAAATATGTTTGTGAATGAGTATGTGTGCATGTGTGTAAGGAAGGTGGGCAGAGGAGGAGGGGAGCATGTGTAAGTCACACAAGAATTTAATATTTGATACAATGGGGAAGAATAAACAATATTAAGTAAAAATAATAGGCCCCATTCATTGGGCCTTTTCTATATACTGTGAAGTGTTTTTTACTCAATATTTCATTTAATTTTCAAAGCAACCCAAAGAGGTAAGCATTTACGTGCCCATTTTATAAATGGGGAAATAGGCTCATTAAGTCACACAGCTCATGAGTGGTCAAGCTCCAGGATTTAGATCCTGGTGTCCTTGCTTTGAACCTCTACTTGCAACTGCTTTCCTAGGGCTAGAGATCAGACAGGAAAGGATATTTGTTTGTGGTGTGGCAGAGGGCTTGAGATTAGACATAAAGAATGTTCTAATGACAATGAGTGCCATTTTGTTGTAGTCAGAGTAATTAGGCTTGTTACAGCTCCTCCTCTGAAGGCCTTTACATTTAAGATGAATGGATGCTTCTATGCCTGGCTGGTTTAAGGGTAGCACTCTGTGTCCCTGCACAAGGCTGGCCTGTTTGAACTAACTGATGCCTCACTGGGGTACAAGATTGCCATACATGAAACCGTTAGATGACAGAAGATACCACAGGATGTGTGCCCACATGGGGCTGGAAAAAAGCAAGGGCTATATAGGCAGGCAGATGCTACTGTGGTTAAAGGCAACAGCTCTGTGGTCAGGAGGACTTGTGTTTGAGTCCCTGCTGGCTCTCCTGATTGTATGACCTTGGGTCTGTTACTCAAGAGGTTATGTCTAATCCTCTTTCCTAGTCAGTAAAAAGAGGCTAAGAATAGAACCTACTTTGGAGGGTTGCCATGAAAATTTTTAAAAAGATGATACATGTAAAGTGTTTGGCACAGAACTTGAACGAAATAAGGATACAATGAATGGTAGTTGCTATAATAATTGTTACTATTGGAGTCCAGAGGCAGGAGAGAGCAGTCTGGAGCAGAGTTGTATGTTAGTAGCTAAGAAAGTCTTCCTGGGAAACTCGTTTTGTTCTGAATCTTGAAGAGCTGCTCAGGTAAAATCAAAAGGAAAGAATGGGGACAGAGGTAGAGTTCACATAGTGGGGTTAGACTTCAAGTTTTCTATCCTAAAAAAAGAGAGAGAAACTAATTTGATATGTGGTTTTAACTAAACAAGAAAGTTGATTATGTGGGAAAACATAGTGAAAAGAGATGTCTTCTCTCCTTGTTTCCAAACCCAGAATTTAAAGTGACAGAGAGAGTCTCAGAGACCTAAAAAAGAAACCAGACACACAGGGTTATTTGCTTCCTTCTTCTGGGATCTCATTGGGGTGAAGGGGAAGGAACCTCAAATATGGCTGGGGGCAGCGCTATGAAGGATAGGGGACAGAACCTGAAACAGGGAAGTCAGGAAATGTGGCTGAGGCTCTAACGACTGTGTGGGATAACTCAGATAGGAAAACGTTGCTTTAAGGCTGGATTGACATGGGTCAGACAGGAGGCCAGTTTACAGACTCCAGTCATCTCTCTTGTCAGTCTGGATAGCTCAGGGTGGGAGGCTGTCTGAGAGAAAAGATTTTTTATGCAAATTCATTATTCTCTAACAGTCTGCCTTATCTCCCTGATGAGAACATAAACTCCTTTGGGGCTAGGATGGTTCTCCAGGAAAAATGCTCTTTGTTTTATATTCTCTATCAAGCATCACCTGAGCCTTTGTTTTAAAATGCAAATTTTCAGGGGGGGGTTCCTCCCTACGGAGGAAATTGGCCAGATTAGAGACCAGGTTTTTTTAACGAGCACTCAGCTGATATTTTTGGCAAGGCAAATTCAGAAAACACTGAGTTAGATAATCCCTTGAATCCCTTTCAGACCCAAATTTAGGCAGCAGAGTGTAGAAGGAATAACCCTGAATTGGTAGCAAGAGGTGGGTTTTGGCCTGACTCTGACCCAGCAATTCAAGGAAGTCTGACTCTGTTATTGGTGCTTTCAGATACTGCATGCCTGGGTATCTGTTGCCATCTTTGGTACTGATAAGAACCTGTGCTGGGGAAAATCTAGAAAGGAAGGAGGCTGTAGAGCAGAGGAGAGTTTTCACTTATCTGGAATCAAGATCTCAGAAAAAAAAAAACAGGGGGACCTAAAATAAACAAATAATAAATGGACATCAGGTACACTAGGTTCCAAGAATCCCCTTGGAGCTTTCTCTTGCACGGGATTAGCAAGCCACCACAGATCTCAACAACTCCCACTATACACAGGTGTTGCTCATGCCCAAAGAATTTTTTAAACGTGCCCAAATGACACAGCTAGTCAGAGGAAGCAGGAATTTAGATCCCCAACTCCGCCTTCACCAAGTTTATTATTGAGGCCCTGATGATCAAGCGCCAGTGAGTGTCTTGAGTATCTGTATATTCTCCAGAATGGCCTGGCGCCTATCAATTCCCTACATCTGCTCAGACAATTAACAGAACCGGGAGAGAGAATGGGGGTCTGGAGAGGTGGGCAAGACCGAGGAAAAACCCTGAATGGCGGAAAAGAAGGAGGCTGTAATGAAAAGGAAAGGCACACAGGGGCTCACAAAATATGAGTGTTTTGAAGGCTGTATCCAGAGAGGTACCCTGACTTACCAAGATCTCACATCCCAGGGATGTCAAAATAGGCAACATCAGCTCTCCTCTCCAAGAGAGGGCAGTCAAAAGATTGAGTGCAAGGCAAAGTCTGATTTTGCAGAAGCATTTAAAAAATCCGCTTTGTCAGAGAAACTAAAAGACCAAACAAAATCCCTAAAACACCAAGCTCCATTATTTCATCCACGTGGCAAAAGAACAAGTCAAAAAGAAAAAAAGCAAGCAAGCAAGCAAGAAAAGAAAAAGGGGCGGGGTCAGAGTCACCGGCCCCGCCCCTGCCGGGAGGAAGGGATTTATCCGAAGAACCAACCCCTGACACTGTCGCGGAGGGGACGCGGCAGGAAGGGACGGAGATTGAGAAAGCCCCTTTCCCACAAAGCCGCTGTGCAGTGGTCCCCTCTCCTCCAGCCGCCGCTGGAGTGCGGGGAGCTTCTGCGGGCCCTGTAAAGGTCGAAAGGTGCGCGGTCTCTTTAAGGCAGGTCAGGTCGAGGTAGTTTCTCTTTTCTGAAGGAAGTGACGGGGCGGGGCGGGGGGTGGGAATTGAATGAAAAGTGCAAAACAGCCCCCGAGCGCCGTAGTCGGGAGCCGCGGGAGACCCCAGAGGGCCGAGGCTGCCTTGGAGCCGCCGGGTGTACGCCGCGGGGCACAGTCTACGTGCGTCTGTGCCACGTCTCGGGCGGCCCGCAGCTAAGATCCTAGGGAGCCGCTCTCAGGAGCCCCAAACTAGCCACCAACTTTGAACGAAGTTTGTAGCGCCTCTCTCCGCCCGTACGCTGCGTGCTCGGGCCGCAGAAGGCAGCGGTGGCCCACGGGGATGCGCCCTTCAGGCTGTTGCGGACTCCCTACCGTGTCGTGTGCGCTGCTGATGCTGCTACCGCTTCTGGTGCTGCTATTGGGGGCGCCGCCCGGCGTGGGCGCGGGGACGGGCGCGCCGGCGGCGCTGCGGGTTCGCGTACGGCTGCCGGACGGCCAGGTGACAGAGGAGAGCCTGCAGGCGGACAGCGACAACGACAGCATCAGCCTCGAGCTGCGGAAGCCCGACGGCACCCTTGTCTCCTTCATTGCCGACTTCAAGAAGGTGAGGCGCCCTCACTCTCCGCGGTGGGACCTTCGAGTCTAAGTGCCCGGGACCCCATCGCATTCAGGCCTGCAGACCTAAGATTGGGGCCAGAAGGACGCGATTCACCCAGCTTTACGCAGGGCTCTTCTCTACACCTCTTCGCCCTGGTCCCTAGTATCCAAACCCATCCCTCTTCCCAGGAACTACTCTGCTGCTCCCACCGAGCACCCTCTCCAGCCTTTCACCTCCTTTCTCTGGGTGCCCAAGTCCTGTCTCATTCCCTGACCAGCCGTTTCCCCACTTCCTCTTTCATCTCTCCCCAGAACCTCTAGTTTAGATTGTCTTTCAAAAGTCAATATTAGTGACCTAGACTTCCTCTTGGAGTAATTTCTGTATCCTCTAGCAGGGACGAGGGCGGGTGGGCTGGGAATCCAGGACCAGGATCTTGCTTTGTAACGAACTATAGAAATGATCCCTGAAAGTATAGTCTTTAGGTTCTTGCTTTGTGAACTAGAGCAAGTCCTTTTCCTTCTCTGGGCTTTATTTTCACCTGTGTACAGAACAACGAAGTGGCTCCAGGCCTTGCAGCCCTGACATCTTGAAGTCTGTGAACCACCTCTCCTGTTGCACTTTCGTAGGCTGGAGGGAGGGCGATGCTGGCAGAACTGATTGTCCCTGGTCTCTCCCAAGTCAAGGAGAAGCTACCTCTCCTTTTTGCTGGAAAGCTGGGAAGCTTGCAGCACAATGACATGGGGAGAAGCCCCAGATGAAGTCCACATGCTCTGAGACAGATGCCACCCCTTACCATGCCTCCAAGGAGGGCTGGACAACCCTCGTGTTTTGGCTATTATAGTGGGAGGGTAGCAGAGACCAGCCTCTACTCAGTGTGTGTATGTTGTGGAGGAAACCAGAAGGTGGACCTGGCTCCCAAGGTGAGGGGGCATTGAGAGTGGAGATGCTGGAGTTTCTCAGCAAATAGGCCTGAAAGGGTGGTGAATGACTAACAATGACCCAACAGCAGGAGTCCTGAAGGAAAAGTGGGTGAGTGAGGTGTCTCTTGATTTCCTAGACCACCCCCGCTCTGCCCCTCTCCTGATGAAAAGAGGCCCTGTTGTAGTTCTGGGGGAATGGGCAGGAGAGGCCAATTAGATAGCTGGGCAGGTGGGCTGTGGGACCATTGACTGAGCCACTTCTTTCTCCTCACTCTTAGAGTCTGGGAACTTGAGAGGAAAGGGGGCAGAGTTTGGGAGGCAGCTTAGGGACCCAGTAAAATTGCCATAGATAGCATGAGGGACATAGATCCAGTGGACCGTGAAGGCTTGGACGTCATCTGTGCCGGGACTGCTCAATTGTTATTGACATAGGACATAGGTGGACTATGAGAGACGGGGAAAGGGTGAATGGTCACAGTTGGGAAGACTTCATGGCCGTTTCTTACTCACCAGACCCCAGATAGGTTCTCAGATTCAGGTATGGCCAGGTGAGTTTGTGTGTGGTGAGAGGGAAGCTGGTGGAGCCAGAACACCTCCATCTTCCCTACCTGAACTCCAGGGAAATTTTGTCAAGTGTGTTCTTTTCCCAGAAAATTGAATAGTGACTGGATCCCTCAGGAAGCGGATCTAATCTTCCCCTTCTACCTTTGCCCTTGAGAGTGAGCTTCAGGCAAGCTAAGCCTCCTACCTTCCTGTGCACTGTCCATTGTGTTCTGAGTTGAAACAATGGAGAGAGACTCCTCCATCCCTGGGACTTCTCCAGCAGCCAAGACTGTGAGTAGGACACCAGTGAAAGAGTTAACAGGTCGGGTTAAGCTTTTATAGCATCTAGCTGCAGCAAGAAATATGTTATTGCTCTTCCCTGCAGGCAAGGAAAGGGGAGAGCTCAGGTGGCAGTGCAGTGAAGGACTGAGGATTGGGGCTGAGAGTACAGTGGGAGGACTGATTGACCAGTTAGAGACTGCTGTTGATTGCAAAAGTTCCATTGTAATTCCCACAGCGGTTCAAACCTCCACCCAGACTTCTGAAGTCCTTTTCAAGTTAGCTTCTGACCCAGAAGCTGCTGTTTCACACCTGCCCTGGCATCTCCAATTTCATCAGCAAGGACAGAAATTGTGAGTAGAAGGCTCAGAAAGGGAACCAGCTCTCCACGATACCCTCCAGCTCCTCCTTTCTCAGTTAATATGGGGCATAGTGGAATTGGGGAATGCAAGGTGGCAAGGTGGTGTGTGTAATAGCCTTCACTGCCACCGCAGTCCAAACCCTTCTGGGTAGATCTCTCTTGTTGCCTGCTCAGTTCTCAGGCCTATCTAGAAGTAGTGATTTTTCTTGTAGGAAAAAAGGCCTGGACATGGTGGTTCTTTTGTTTCATGTACCAAATCCTTTTTTAGTGGTTTGGGAAAATTCCTTAGTCCCCTTGGGAATAGTTATGTTTGCCACTTTATCACCTTTGGGAGGTAGTCCAGACTGAAATGAGACAGACCCAGTTTAATACTTGGCAAACTACATGATTTCTACAAGCCTTCATTTGTTCATCTGCAAAATGGGATTAATAATGGTACAAACCCCATGGCTTTTGTGAGAACTAAATAGGAATGCATGTGAAATACTATGTATTGGCTATTAATGCTAAGTGCTCAAGAAATAGAAGCCATTAACTTTCATAATTGTGGCTCACATAGCATCACCTCATGGAACCTCCCTGCTAAGCTTGGGCTCAAAGAGATTGAATGCTGTATCCAAAGTCACATAGCAAGTCAGCACTGAGCCTGGAGGAGACCTGAGTCCCTCACAGTAACCTTTTTTTAAGTGCCATGCATTAGAGTTCTCTGGAGAAACAGAAACGGTAGAAACACATATAGAAACAAACATACACACATATACATAAATATATAGAAAGATTTTTTTTTTCAAAATCATGAGATATTTATTTTTTAAAATTTTCACTGTGGCTGGTGTGGCTCAGTGGATTGAGCACATACCTGCAGACCAAAAAGTTCCCCACCAGGGCTCATGCCTGGGTTGCAGGCCAGATCCCCAGTTGGGGGCGTGCAAGAGGCAACCAATTGAATTTTCTCTCTGACTTTGATGTTTCGTTCCCTTTCTTTCTCCCTCCTTTCCCCTCTCTCTAAAAATAAATGAATAAAATTTTTTAAAAAATTTGTATTGACTTTATTGGGGTAACAATGGTTAATAAAATGATACAGAATTCAGGTGTACAGTTCTGTAACACATCATCTATATATTGTATTAAGTGTTTACCACCCAAAATCAAGTCTTCTGTCACCATTTCACCCCACTATACCCTCCTCTGTCTCCTTCCACCTCCCTTTCCCTCTGGTAATCACCATACTGTTGTCTGTGTCTATGAGGGTTTTTATTTTATTTTATTTTTTATGGTTAATCCTTTCATGTTTATCACTTGTGACCCTCTTCCACTCTAACAGATGTTAGTCTGTTCTCAATCTATGAGTGTGTTTCTATTTTGTTAATTTTATTGTTCATTAGATTTCACATATGAGTGGAGTATTATGGCACTTGTCTTTCTCTGACTCTATTTCACTTGGCATAATGTTCTCCAGGTCCATCCATGCTGTTACAAAAGGTAAGATTTCTGTCCTTTTTATGGCCAAGTAGTATTCCATTGTGTAAATGTACCACAGCTTTTATATCCACTTATCTTCTGATGGACACTTGGGCTGTTTCTAAATCTTGGGTATTGTAAATAATGCTGCAATGAACATAGGGGTGCATATATTCTTTTGAATAAGTGTTTTGGGTTTCTTTGCATATATTCCCAGAAGTGTTACTGGGTCATAAGGCAATTCCATTTTTAATTTTTTGATGTGACTCCATATTGCTTTCCCCAGTGGCTACATCAGTCTGCATTCCCATCAACAGTGCACTAGGGTTCCCTTTTTCCCACATCCTCACCTACACTTGTTATTTGTTGATTTATTTATGACAGCCATTCTGGCAGATGTGAAGTGATATCTCACTGTAGTTTTAATTTGCATTTCTCTGATGATTAGTGACATCGAGCATCTTTTCATTTGTCTATTGGCTATCTATATGTTCTATTTGGAGATGTGTCTATTCAGGTCCATTGCCTATTTTTAAATTGGATTTTTTGGCATTTTTTTGTGTTGAGTTATATAATTTATTTATAAATTGTGGATATTAACCCCCCACCAGATGTGTCCTTGGCACATATGTTCTCCCATTCAGTGGGTTGTCTTTTAATTTTGTTAATGGTTTCCTTTGCTGTGCCAAAACTTTTTAGTTAGATGTAGTCTCATTTGTTTATATTTTCTTTTGTTTCCCTTGCCTGAAAAGATATATCAGAAAAAATATTGCTACAAGAAATGTTCGAGATTTTACTGGCTATCTTTTCTTTTGGAATTTTTATGGTTTCATGTCTTACATTTAAGTTTGTAACCCATTTTGAGTTTATTCTTGTGTATGGTGTAAGAAGGTGGTCTGATTTCAATTTTTTTGCACTTATCTAATTTTCCCAACACCATGTATTAATAGACTGTCTTTAGCCCATTGTGTTTTTGCCTCCTTTGTCAAATATTAATTGACCATAACAGCGTGGGTTTATTTCTGGGCTCTTTTTTTTTTTTTTTAATTTTTTTTACTATATTTTATTGATTATGCTGTTACAGTTGTCCCACTTTCCCCCCTTCTTGCCCCCCACCCCCTTACCCTCCCTTTCCCCACCCTTTAGTTTTGTCCATAGGTCATACACATAAGTCCTTCTGCTCCTGCACTTCCTATACTATTCTTACCCTCCCCCTGTCTGTTTTCTACCTCCCATTTATGCTACTTGTTCTGTGCCCCATTCCCCCACTCTCCCCCTACCACTCCCCTGTTGATGTTCCTCCATACCTTATATAACTCCCTTTAACATTTCATACAATAAAGGCTGGGTGGTGATGAACTTCTTGAACTTGACCTTATCTGAGAAGCACTTTATCTGCCCTTCCATTCTAAATGAAAACTTTGCTGGATAGAGTATTCTTGGATGTAAGTCCTTGCTTTTCATGACTTGGAATACTTCTCTCCAGCCCCTTCTTGCCTGTAAGGTCTCTTTTGAGAAATCAGCTGACAGTCTTATGGGCATTCCTTTGTAGGTAACTGTCTCCTTTTCTCTGGCTGCTTCTAGGATCCTTTCCTTATTTTTGATCTTGGGTAATGTAATTATGATGTGTCTTGGTGTGTCCCTCTTTGGGTCCAACCTCTTTGGGACTCTCTGAGCTTCCTGGACTTCCCGACAGTCTATTTCCTTTACCAGCTTCGGGAAATTCTCCATCATTATGTGTTCAAATAAGTTTTCAATTCCTTGGATTTCTTCTCCTTCTGGCAGCCCTATGATCCGTATGTTGGGACGTTTGCAGATGTCCTGGAGGTTTCTGAGCCCCTCCTCTGTTTTTTGAATTCTTGTTTCGTCATTCTTTTCTGGTTGGATGTTTTTTTCTTTCTGCTGGTCCACTCCGTTGATTTGAGTCCCAGTTTCCTTCTTATCCCTATTGGTTCCCTGCAGATCTCTCCTCATTTGTTCAAGCAATTTTGATAATTTTTTGACGAATTCTGTGAGCATCCTGATTACTAGGGTTTTAAACTGTGCATCTGATAGGTTGGCTATCTCTTGGTCGGTTAGTTCTGGAGCTTTGATCTGTTCCTTTCTTTGGGCCATTTTTTTTCCCTCGGTTAGCCTGTTACTGTAAGGAGGGTGGAGCCTTGGGGTTCACCTGGGCAGGGAAACTCACCATCGCTGGGTTGTGACGTAGCCTGTGGGGGCGGGACCTGAGAGCACAATGGCGCCTTCTCCGCTCTCCGCACCCACGCCGCCTCCTGCAAGCAATTCAAGCCCCTCTGCGCTGGCTCCGGGGGTCGCTCCGGGATCGGTGGACGGGCCGCACAGCTCTAATCCCCCGTGGGTCTCCCCAATGAACTCTCCTGTGAGACCGGGAGTTCCTCCTGCCGCGGACTCCACCCCCACAGGTGCTCTCAATCTGCGCCGATGGGTTGCGCCCTGCTTTGTCTCCTGGACCGTCTGCCCACGAATGCGGACTTGCCCGGTCCACCAGTCTTGGCCCCGCTGGGTCCGGATGAGGTGGGCGCTGGCCGCGCTTTGGTCAGGCACCCCCGTCTGGGTGTGCTGCAGCCCCACGGGGACCGCCCCTCCAACCGCGGTCCTGCCGTCTGCTCACCAGCTCACCGCAGAGTCACCGAGCGCTCTCCCTCCACCCTGCTCCTCCCGGCTCACCAGACTGGATGAATGTATCTTCTTTAATTCCTTGGTTGTCGGACTTCCTCTCAATTCGATTTTCTGTCAGATCTGGCTGTTTTCGGTTGGGTAAATTTCTGGTTTTTTCCTTCTTTGGTTGTGCGAGGAGGCACGGCACGTTCACCTATGCCGCCATCTTGCCGGAAGTCCTCTATTTCTGGGCTCTTTATTCTGTTACACAGATTTATGTGTCTGTTTTTAAGCCAGTGCCATGCTGTTTTGATTCCTCCAAGTTTGTTCTTCTTTATCAAGGTTTCTGTGACTATTTGGTGGCTTTTGTGGTTCCATATAAATTTTTGGAATATTTGTTCTAGATCTGTGAAATACATCATTGGTATCCTTTTTTCAAATCATCCAAGGGTATGTTGTTATTGATTTTAGAAAGAGGCAGGGAGAGAGAGAGAAATATTGATCAGTTGCCTCCCATACACGCACCAAGCAAGGACCAAATGCAACCCTGGTTCGTGCCCTGACTGGGAGTCAAACCCACAACCTTTCATTGTACAAGGATGACCTCCAACCAACTGAACCACCTAGCCAAGGCTACACCATTGGTATCTTGATAGGAATTGCATTGAATCTATATATTGCTTTGGGTAGTATGAACATTTTAATGATGTTAATTCTTCCTATCCATGAACATGATGTGTGCTTCCACTTAATTTGTATCTTCTTTGATTTCTTTCTTCAGTGTCTTATAATTTTTTGAGTACAGGTCTTTTACATATTTGGTTAAATTTATTCCTGAGTATTTTGTTCTTTTTGATGCATTGTGAAAGAGATTGTTTTCTTTTTTTTTTTAAGATTTTATTTATTTTTAGAGAGGCAAAGGGAGGGAGAAGGAGAGAGAGAGAGAGAAACATCAATGTGTGGTTGCCTCTCGCATGGCCCCCGCTGGGGACCCCGCCCACAACCCAGGCATGTGCCCTGACGAACCCGCTACCCTTTGGTTCACAGCCGGTGCTCAATCCACTGAGCTACGCCAGCCAGGGTGTTTCCTTTTCTAATAGTTTTTTTATTGGTGTATAAAAATGCAACTGACTTTTGGATATTTATTTTGTATCCTGCTACTCTGCTGAATTCATTTATCAGTTTAGTAGTTTTTGGTGGAAATCTTAGAGTTCTCTGTATATAGTATTATGTCATCTTCAAATAATGACAGCTTTACTTCTTCCTTTCCAATTTGGATGCCTTTTATTTCTTCTTCTAGTCTGATTGCTGTGGCTAGGACCTCCAGTATTCTATTGAATAAGAGTGGTGAAAGCAGACTTCCCTGTCTTATTACTCATCTTAAGGAAATGCTTTTAGTTTTTGCTCATTGAGTATGATATTGGCTGTAGATTTGTCATTGATGGCCTTTATTATGTCGAAGCATGTTCCCTCTATTCCCAGTTGTTGAGAGTTTTTATCATAAATGGGTGCTGAGTTTTATCAAGTGCTTTTTCTGCATCTTGATATGATTATGTGGTTTTTATCTTTCATTTTATTTGTGTGGTATATCATGTTTATTCATTTGCAGATATTGTACCAACCTTGCATTCCCAAAATACTGATTAATCCCACTTGGTCATGGTGTATGGTCATTTTAGTGTATGACTGAATCTGGCTTGCTAATATTTTGTTGAGGATTTCAGTATGTATGTTCATCAGGGATATTGGGCTATAATATTCTTGTTTTGTAGTGTTTTTATCTGGTTTTGGAATTAGGATAATGCTAGCCTTATAAAATGAGCTTGGGAATTGTTTAGAATAGTTTGAGGATAAGTGCTAGTTCCTGAATTGTTTAGAATAGTTTGAGGATAAGTGCTAGTTCTTCGAATGTTTGGTAAAATTCTTTTATGAAGCATCTGGTCCAGGACATTTGTTTGTTGGGTATTTTGTGATTCCTGCTTTAATTTCATTAGTTGTGCCCTGGCTGGTGTGGCTCGGTTGGGCATCATCCCACAAAGTGAAAGGTCACCAGTTCAATTCCTGGTCATGGCACATGCCTGGGTTGTAGGTTCGGTCCCCTGTCAGGGTGCAGGCAAGGGCAACCGATCAGTCTTTCTCTCTCACATTGATGTTTCTCTCCCTCTCTTTCACCTTCTCTCTAGAATCAATAAAAGAAAAAAAATTAATTTCTAGTTCTTCCTGATTCAGTTTTGGAAGATATTATGTTCCTAGAAATTTATCCACTGCATCCAGATTGTCCAGTTTTTTGGCATATAGATGTTCATAATGATTTTTTACAATCCTTTGTATTTCTTTAGAGTCATTTGTTACTTCTCCTGTTTTGTTTCTGATTTTATTTATTTGGGTCCTCTCTCTTTTTTTCTTGATGTGTCAGTTAAAGGTTTGTCAGTCTTGTTTATCTTTGTAAAGAACCAGCTCTTGGTTTTATGGATCTTTTGTATTGTTTTTTTAGACTTTTACTTCATTTATCTCTGCTCTGATCTTTATTATTTGCTTTCTTCTGATCACGTTGAGCTTTGTATGTTGCTCTTTTTCTAGTTTCCTTAAGTGTAAAGTTAAATTGTTTATTTGGTATTTTTCTTATTTCTTGAGGTAGGCCTATAATACTAAGAATTTCCCTCTTAGGACTGATTTTGCTGTCCCATAGATGTTAGGTTTTTGTGTGTTCATTTTCTTTTGTTTCAAGGTATCTTTTGATTGCTTCCTTGATCTCATCGTTAACCCATTTATTGCTTAGTAACATGTTAATTAGCCTTCATGTCTTTGTGTATTTTTTCAGTATTTTTGTTGTGATTGATTTCTAGTTTCATACCATTGTTGTCAAAGAAGATGCTTGATATGATTTCAGTCTTAAATTTATTGAGACTCGTTTTGTGTCCTAACATTTGGCCTATCCTAGAAAATGTCCCATGTGCCCTTGAAAAGAATGTATATTCTGCTGCTTGGGGTGAAATGCTCTGAAGATATCAATTAAATCCATCCGATCTAGTGTTTCATTTAAGGCCACTGTTTTCTTGTTGATTTTCTGTCTGGAATATCTATCTATTGATGTTGAGTGGATGTTAAAATCCCCTACTGTGACTATATTACTGTCCATCTCTCCCTTTATGTTTAAGATTTGCTTCATGTATTTAGGTGTTCCTATGTTGTGTGCATAAATATTTATAAGGTTTATATACTCTTATTGAATCGATCCCTTTAGCATTGTGTAATGTCCTTTTGGTCTCTTGTTGTGGCCTTTGTTTTAAAGTCTTTTTTTATCTGATATAACTATTGCTACCCCAGCTTTTTTTTTTTCCATTTCTATTTGCATGAAATATACTTTTCTATCCCTTTACTTTTGGTATGTATGTGTCTTGCATTCTGAGATGGGTTTGTTGTAGACAGCATATATATGGGTATTGTTTTCTTATCCATTCAAATACCCTAATTTTTTTGATTGGAGCATTTAAACCATTTATATTTAAAGTGATTATTTATAGGTACATATTTATTGCTTATAACTGTGTTATTCTTTTTCTTCTCCTTTTTTTAAATTTTATAATTGATTATAGAGAGAGGAGGGGATAAAGAGAAAGAGAGACAAACATTGATTTTTTTTGTTGTTGTTCCACTTATTTATGCATTGATTGGTTGATTCTTGTATGTGCCCTAACTGGGAAGCAAACCTGCAACCTTGGCATGTTGGGACCATGTTCTAAACAAATGAGCTACCTGGCCATGGTGGTGGCTTCTTCTACCTCTTCTTCCTTTTCTTCCTCCTTTTTCACACCCTCCTCTTCCTCCTCCTCTTCTTCTTCACCCTTTAACATTTCTTGTAACATTGGTTTGGTGTTAATGAAGTCCTTTAGCTTTTTCTTGTCTGGGAAGCTCTTTATTTCTCCTTCAATTTTAAATAATAGCCTTCCTGTGTAAAGTAGCCTTGGTTGCAGGTCCTTGTTTTTCATCACTTTGAATATTTTATGCCAGTTCTTGTGGCCTAAAATGTTTCTGTTGAGAAATCAGCCAACAGTTTTATGGGATTGTCCTTGTAGGTAACTGTCTTTGCCTTGCTGCTTTTAAGATTCTGTCTTTAACATTTGCCATTTTAATTATGATGTGCATTGGTGTGGGCCTCTTTGGGTTCATCTTGTTTGGGACTCTTTGTGTTTCCTGAACTTTGTGTCTTTTTCTTTCACCAGGTTAGGGACATTTTCAGTCATTATTTCTTTTTTTTTCCTTTTAAATATATTTTATTGATAATGCTATTAGAGTTGTCCCAATTTTTTCCCTTTGTCCCCCTCTACCCATTACACCCATACCCTCCAGCAATTCCCCTCTACCATGGACACAATGGATCATGTCCATGAGTCATGTATATAAGTTCTTTGTCTACTCCATTAGCTACACTATTATTAACATCCCCCTGTCTATTTTGTACCTGCCAATTTGTGCTTCTTAATCTCTGTACCTTTTCCCTCATTTTCCCCCTTCCCCCTCCCAACTGATAACCCTCCAAATGATCTCCATATCTATGATTCTGTTCCTGTTCTGCTTGTTTGCTTAGTTTGTTACTTGGATTCAATTATTGAAAGTTATGAATTTATTGCCATTTCAATGTTCATCATTTTGATCTTCTTTTTCTTAAATAATTTCCTTTAGTATTTCTTAGAATAATGGCTTGGTGATGATGAACTTTAGTTTTACTTTATCTGACAAGCACTTTATTTGCCCTTCAATTCTAAATGATAACTTTGCTGGATAGAATAATCTAGGTGGTAGTTCCTTGATTTTCATCACTTTGAGTACTTCTTGCCAGTTCCTTCTTGCTTGCAAGGTTTCTTTTGAGAAATCAGCTGACAAAATCAGCTGACAAAAGTTCCCTTATGGGAACTCATTTGTAGGTAACTCTGCTTTTCTCTTGCTGCTTTTAAGATCCTCTCTTTGTCTTTAACCTTTGGCATTTTAATTATGATGTGTCTTGGTGTGGTCCTCTTTGGATCCATCTTATTTGGGACTCTGTGCTTCCTGGACTTGTATGTCTACTTCCATCACCAAATTAAGGATGTTTTCTTTCATTATTTTTTCAAATAAGTTTTCAATTTCTTGTTCTTCCTCTTCTCTTTCCAGCACCCCTGTGATTCAGATGTTGGTACATTTAAAGATGTCCCAGAAGTTCCTAAGCCTATCTTCATTTTTTTTTTAATTCCTTTTTTCCTGCTGTTTTGATTGAATGTTTTTTCGTTCCTTGTGCTCCAAATTGTTGATTTGATTCTCAGCTTCATGCCCTCCACTCTTGGTTCCCTATAGATTTTTATTTCACTTAATGCAGCCTTCATTCCTGCCTGGGTCTGTTGTATGCCATTGAAGTACCCAGTGAGTTCCTCAAGCATCCTGATAACCAGTGTTTTGAACTATGTATCTGATAGGTTGCTGATATCCATTTCATTTAGTTCTTTTTCTGGAATTTTGTCCTATTCTTTCATTTGGGCCCTGTTCATTTGTCTCCTCGTTTTGGCATCCTCCCTGTTTTTCTTTCTTTCTGTGTATTAGGTAGAGCTGCTTTGACTCCCTTGTTTTAGTAGTGTGGCCTATTGTAGAAAAGCATTCCTGTTAAGTTGTATGGGGCAGAGCCTTAGGTAATCGCCAGGGCTGGGCAGCCTGTGTCACTGCTCTGTTGCTCTGTTTGGGGCAGGTTCTCAGAGGGGACAATGCCGCTCCCTGGCCACTGGAGTTATGCTTGGTAGGAAGCTGTCTCCTGGCACTCACAGTTCTCTTTCTCCCCATATGCCTCTGGTGCCCTTCCAGCTGTTGCCCTGGTGCTGAATCTCAGAGAGGGTGGGTCTGCATGAGTCCTAAGTCTTTGGTGAGCTCTTTAAGAGGAATCTTTTGAGAATCCCATAGTTTCTTCTGCCACTTCAATCCCCATTGGTTTTTACAGACAGAAGTCATGGAGACTTATCTTCATGGGACTGGAACCCTGGGCTGGGTGGTCTGCACAGGGGCTGGGATCCCTTGCTCCTAAAGTATCCCTCCCACTTTTTAGCCACCACACTGGATGTGGGACAGCCTGTTCTGTCTCCATGTCTCTCTGTGCCTCTCTGTCCCTCCTCCCTTTCTGGATGAATGTGGCTTCTTTAAATCCTTGGTTGTTGGACTTCCACACAGCTCGATTTTCTGACAATTCTGGGTGATATTTGTTTTGTAGTTTTTTCGTTGCTTTTTTTGGTTTTTTGCCATACTTGTGAACAGAGGCCAGGTGTGTTTACCTATGCCTCCATCTTGGCTGGAAGTCCATATTTTATATTTTTGTATAAATTGGACCAGTGCAGTGTTGTTGCTACCTGGGCAAAGCAGCTGCTCCCTGTGGTGTTGTCATGGGCAAAATATCCACCCTCCCTTCCGGGACAGAGTCCTTTTTAATAGGAGGTTAATAGTAAAACCATATAAGGTGAGTTGTCACGTAGACCACATAGAAATAATGCATTCCTAAGTTAATAGATCCAGATCCTCATCTTTTAAAGTGAACTGTTCTCACATTGATGTGAACATCACTGATGGCCAAGCTTCCACAGTAACTTTCAGTTCTTTTTATGTTTTTGCAGTAATGGTTCTTCAAATTCAAGAAAGTCATGGCCCATAGAGTGTCAGGCTGGTCCTGAGAGCCAGTGTGCCCCTGGCTCAGTGCTCATTCATTCCCTGATGCCCAGCTGGCTCATTTTTATTCATTATTTCTTCAAATAGATTCTTAGTCCCCTGCTCTTTCTCTTCTCGTTCTTGTACCCCTATGATGTGGATATTGTTACATTTCTAGTTGTCCCAAAGGTCCCTTAAACTATCCTCATTTTTTGTATCTTTTATTTTAATTTAAATATTTTATTGTTTATGTTATTTTAGTTGTTCCAATTTTTCATCCTTTGCTCCCACTCCACCCAGCCCGCTCCCCACTCCTGTAGCCAATCCCCACACTGTTGTCCATGTCTATGGGTCCTTCACATAAGTTCTTTGACTAATCCTTTCACCTTCTTTCAACCAGTGCCCATCTCCTCCCTCCCCTCTTACAGCTGTCAATATGCCTATGCTTTGATGCCTCTGGTTTTATTTTGTTCATTAGTTTATTTTATTCATTAGATTCCATTTATAAGTGAGATCATATGGTATTTGTTTTTCACCAGCTGGTTTATTTCACTTAGCAAAATAGTCTCTAGTTCCATCCATGCTGTCACAATAGGTATGAATTCCTTCTTTTTTACTGATGTGTAGTATTCCATTATACAAATGTACCATAGCTTTTTTATCTACTCTTCTACTGATGGGCACTTAGGCTGTTTCCAAATTTTGGCTATTATAAATAGCACTGCTATGAAAATAGATGTGCATATGTTCTTTTGAATTGGTGTTTTGGGGTTCTTAGGATATATTCACAGCAGTGGAATTGCTGGGTTGAAAGGCAGATCTATTTTTAATTTTCTGAGGAAATTCCATACTGTTTTCTATAGTGGCTTCACCAGTCTGCATTCCCACCAACAGTACACTAGGGTGCCCTTTTCTCCACATCCCCGCCAGCACTAGTTGGTTGCTGATTTGTTAATGATAGTTATTTTGGCAGGTGAGAGGTGATATTTCATTGTGGTTTAAATTTGCATCTCTCTAATGTCTAGCAATGTTGAGCATTTTTCCATATGCCTGTGGGCCATCTGTATGTCCTCCTTGGAGAAGTGTCTATTCATGTCCTTTGTCCATTTTATAATTAGATTGTTTGTCTTCCTGGTGTCTCATCAGATAAGTTCGTTATATATTTTGGAGATTAAACCCTTGTTCAATGTATCATTGGCATATGTTTTCCCATATATTGGGTTCCCTTTTCATTTTGATGATGGTTTCTTTTGCTGTGCATAAGCTTTTTATTTTTTAAAAATATATTTTATTGATTATGCTATTACAGTTGTCCCATTTTCCCCCTTTATTCCCCTCCACCCCCACCCCCATTCCCTGTCATTTAGTTTTTGTGCATGGATCATACACATACGTTCTTTGGCTTCTATATTTCCTCTACTGTTCTTAACCTCCCCCTGTCTGTTTTCTACCTACCGCTTATGCTACTTATTCTCTGTACTTTTTCCTCCTCTCTCCCCCTCCCTGTTGATATCCCTCCATGCCTTATATAAATCCCTTTGACATTTCATATAATAAAGGCTGGGTGATGATGAACTCCTTGAACTTGACCTTATCTGAGAAGCACTTTGTATGCCCGTCTATTCTAAATGAAAGTTTTGTTGCATAGAGTATTCTTGGATGTAGGTTCTCGCCTTTCATTACCTAGAATACTTCTTTCCAGCCCTTTCTTGCTTGAAAGGTCTCTTTTGAGAAATCAGCTGACAGTCTTATGAGAATTCCTTTGTAGGTAACTGTCCTCTTTTCTCTTGCTGCTTCTAAGATTCTCTCCTTATCTTTTTATTTTCATAATTTATTTTTTTACTTTTTTAACATTTTTTTATTTTTTGTTCAATTACAGTTCTTTGCATCCTCTCCCCTCCCCTCCTCTCTTCCCCTCCAGCCCCACCTTCCCCCCCAGCCTCCCTCCTCCCCCTTAATCCTGTCCATGTGTCCTCTACAGTGATTCCTGTAAACCCTTCTCCCCATTGTCCCCTCCCCTCTGCCCCCTGTCTATTGTTAGACTGTTCTTAATTTCAATGTCTCTGGTTATGTTTTGCTTGCTTTCTGCTTTTGTTGGTTATGATCCGGTTAAAGGTGAGATCATATGGTATTTGTCCCTCACTGCCTGGTTTACTTCACTTAGCATAATGCTCTCCAGTTCCATCCATGCTGTTGCAAAGGGTATAAGCTCCTTCTTCCTCTCTGCTGCATAGAATTCCATTGTGTAAATGTACCATAGTTTCTTGATCCATTCATTTGTGGATGGGCACTTAGGTTGTTTCCAGCACTTAGCTATTGTGAATTGTGCTGCTATGAACATAGGAGTGCAAAGGTTCTTTTGAATTGGTTTTTCAGGATTCTTAGGGTATAATCCCAGTAGTGAAATTGCTGGGTCAAAAGGCAGTTCCATTTTCATTTTTCTGAGGAAGTTCCATACTGTTTTCCACAATGGCTGCACCAGTCTGCATTCCCACCAACAGTGCAGTAGGGTTCCCTTTTCTCCACATCCCCTCCAACAGTTATCTGTTGCTTTGTTGATGATGGCCATTCTGACTGGTGTGAGGTGGTATCTCATTGTGGTT
>PVJI01023007.1:0-24315 GCA_004026765.1 Micronycteris hirsuta
TTTAACATTCCATACAATAAAGGCTGGGTGGTGATGAACTTCTTGAACTTGACCTTATCTGAGAAGCACTTTATCTGCCCTTCCATTCTAAATGAAAACTTTGGTGGATAGAGTATTCTTGGATGTAGGTCCTTGCCTTTCATGACTTGGAATACTTCTCTCCAGCCCGTTCTTGCCTGTAAGGTCTCTTTTGAGAAATCAGCTGACAGTCTTATGGGCATTCCTTTGTAGGTAACTGTCTCTTTTTCTCTTGCTGCTTCTAGGATCCTTTCCTTATCTTTGACCTTCGGTAATGTAATTATGATGTGTCTTGGTGTGTTCCTCTTTGGGTCCAACTTCTTTGGGACTCTCTGAGCTTCCTGGACTTCCCGAAAGTCTATTTCCTTCACCAGCTTCGGGAAATTCTCCATCATTATGTGTTCAAATAAGTTTTCAATTCCTTGGATTTCTTCTTCTCTTTCTGGCAGCCCTATGATCCGTATATTGGGGCGTTTACAGATGTCCTGGAGGTTTCTGAGCCCCTCCTCCATTTTTTGAATTCTTGTTTCTTCATTCTTTTCTGGTTGGATGTTTTTTTCTTTCTGCTGGTCCACTCTGTTGATTTGAGCCCCAGTTTCCTTCTTATCCCTATTGGTTCCCTGCAGATCTCTCCTCATTTGTTCAAGCAATTTCGATAATTTTTCGTCAAATTCTGTGAGCATACTTATTACTAGGGTTTTAAACTGTGCATCTGATAGATTGGCTATCTCTTCGTCGGTTAGCTCTGGAGCTTTGATCTGTTCCTTTCTTTGGGCCATTTTTTTTCCCTCAGTGCGCCTGTTGCTGTAAGGGGGGCGGAGCCTTGGGGTTCACCTGGGCAGGGAAACTCCCGGTAGTTGTGTTGTGACGTAGCCTGTGGGGGCGGGACCTGAGAGCACAATGGCGCTTGCTCTGCTCTCCGCACAAACACCGCCTCCTGCAAGCAATTCGAGCCCCTCTGCGCTGGCTCCAGGGGTCGCTCCGGGGTTTGTGGACGGGCTGCACAGCTCCAATCCCCCGAGGGCCTCCCCAGAGAACTCTCCTATGAGGTCGGGAGTTCCTCCCGCCACCGATTCCACCCCCCCAGGTGCTCTCAATCTGCGTGGATGGGTTGCACCCTGCTTTCTCTCCCGGTCCGTTTGCCGGCGAATGCGGACCTGCCAGATCCACCAGTCTCAGCCCCGCTGGGTCCGGATGAGCCGGGCGCTGGCCATGCTTTTGTCAGGCACCCCCGTCTCAGTGTGCTGCTGCCCCACGGGAACCGCCCCTCTGACCGCGGTCCTGCCTTCTGCTCACCAGCTCGCTGTGGAGTCGCAGAGCACTCTCCCTCCGCCCTGCTCCTCCTGGCTCACCAGACTGGATGAATGTATCTTCTTTAATTCCTTGGTTGTCGGACTTCCTCTCAATTCGATTTTCTGTCAGATCTGGCTGTTTTTGGTTGTGTAAATTTCTGATTTTTTCCTTGTTTGGTTGTGCGAGGCGGCACAGAGCATTCACCTATGCTGCCATCTTAGGAAGTCCAGAGCCTTTTTTTTTTTTTAAGATTTTATTTATTTATCTTTAGAGAGAGGGGAAGGCAGGGAGAGAAACATCAATGTGTGGTTGCCTCTCATGCACCCCCTACTGGGGTCCTGGCTGGCAACCCAGGCATGTGCCCTGACTGGGAATCAAACTAGTGACCCTTCGCTTCGTAGTCTGGTGCTCAATCCACTGAGCCACACCAGCCAGGGATAGTTTTCATTTTCGAATTATTCCAGATTTGGCCAGTGGAAGATGCTTCCAGCTAGCTCCTGTGTCATTTTTATATGTCTCTATCATTCTCTGGGTACTTCCTTATTTTCTGAAACAATGAGATATTACAGCCTCATCTTGTACTTTTGTGTACTTTCTGTGTCTTTTTGCCATAATCAGCCATTCCGCAAAGAATCCCGGTCACTTAAATAGAGAATGACATTTATAAATGAAGATTTGGGAACTACTTGTGCTCATTGCTATTGGTATAGTTGCTTTCAGGCCCATATAGGTAACAGGTATATATGCACTACCTCCAAACCCAACCACAGAACCCCAAGCTATATTCTAGTATTTCTTCTTTGCATATTTGTATCTCTGTGCTAACCATTTATGGCCACACCTACCCTCTTGTCCCTAATAATTATTTTCCAATTCTTTTATGCTACCATCAAAAAACTGTTTCCCATTATGCTCAAAATATCTACTCACTGCCTCAAGTCTAAAATATACCACTGAGCAATGAAAACTTATTAACTGTAATCTAATTGTTATTTTGGTGTGTGTGCACCCATGTATGTAAAATTCATACCTATGTAATCTAATCCCCTTGAAAAGATACAGCATATTTCTATCAACTCAGAGAGTTTCCTTAGGCCCCTTCACAGTCAATTGCACCCCACATCACCTCAGGCAACCACAGGACATTTTTACTGTATCTTTTGCTTGTTATAGAACTACATATGAATCATTAGTATGTTCACTTTTGTGTTTAGCTTTCCCCCAACATAGTATCTATGAGACTCATTGATGTCTTTCCATGTATCAGTAGTTAATTTTATTTTATTGATGAGTAGTATTCCATTATATACCATATACCACAATCCTTTTCTTTATTCTTCTGATGATGAATATTTGGGTTGTTTCTAATTTTTAGCTATTGTTAATGAAGCTGCTATGAACATTCTTGAAGAACAATTATTTTTGTGAACAACATGCTTCTGTAAGCATATATATAGTTTTTATTTTGAAATATAGATTTACAGAAAGTTTCAAAGAAATGCATGCTCTCATGTACACTTCTCCCAAGAGGAACGTCTTGTATAAATATAGCACCATGACATAAAACCAGGAAATTGACATTGGTATAATACACAGAGCAGATTAAGACTTCACCAATTTTACATGCACTTGGTTGTGTGTGTGTGTGTGTGTTTAGTTCTATGCAAGTTTATTGTCTGTGTTGATTTGTGTAACCATAATCACAATCAATATATAGAATGTTTTTTTATCACTACAAGGCTCCTTTGTGCTACTCCTTTATGGCCACAGCTACATTCCTTTGTCCCCAATATTTATTTCCCAGTTGTTTATGCTACTATATACAGATAAAATATATTTTTGTATTTTGATTGTATGCTGTGGCATGGCTAATTTTACTCCATTTCAGTATCCATTGGATTTTAAGGAACATTCATCCACATTTTGGAAATGGGCAAAATAGATTACTAGGTGTCTTTTCAATGCAGTCTGTGCAATGTCCAGTGCAGGGATTAGCATATTTTTTTTTCTGTAAAAGGTCAGATAGTAAATATTTTAGGTTTTGTGGGCCATAAAATCTCTATAACAACTACTAAACTCTGTCACAGCTCTGGACAACAAAGAGTGTGGTTATGTTCCAATAAAACTTTATTTTGAAAAACAGACAATGAACCAGATTTAGCCAAAGGGCTAGAGTTTGCAGATGCATGGTGTAGCAGAATCTCTGGTGATTATGTGTTTATGTATGGATTTACCTTTGTATTATTCTTCTGATTAAGTTATTTTATATCTCCATTGAGGAAGAAGTTAACTTGCAGAAAATTAACAGTGAAAATAATTATTGTCTGAGAGCAGTTTAAATTCTTTCTATTCATGGCAATGCTCATAATTTCTATCTAGTCAGGTGCAATTGATTTCTGTTAGTGGAAAAGATAAATGCAAAATGTTACAGTTTACTTTTATTTAGGATATTAACTAGTTTTACACTTATTAGCAAATTTGTTTCAGGAACAGTTTGGCTGACAATTTAAATCTTCATGCGTCAAATTTCCTTTTGAACTACTGTTAACATCTAACTGGATACCTCTTTAATTCAAGAGTTAAATAAAATTATTAACTTACATTTATTTATTATTTGCATGACTCATTTTTAACTTTATACATTATATTTTATAAGAACTTTTACATAAAATGTGTCTCATAAAGACAGATTTACTTATTCCTCTGAAATAATTATGTTTGTAATACTTTTAATTGCTTTATTACACTTTCTTAGGCCTCTTGGACAAATAAATGTTGTACCTCTCTATTTCATCCAGTACTTTTTGAATGTGTTGAGGGACTGGGGATGCATATGTTCAGGTGGAATACCACAATTATTTTTATTTTTTATTTTTTTTGTTTGAGAGAAAAGTTTGCAGCATATTTAATTGACTAAATATCAATGTTTACAATATAGAAATATTTATGACAATTTAATTAAGAAAAGACAGTAAATGAAATGGTGACAAAACTGGAAAAATATATGAAAGAGCTCACATTCAGTTTATCCTTGTGCATCCCGAAAAGTATTTTCTGTACATACCATGACATGAAAAATTATGGCAGATCACTGCTCCAGAGAACCCCAGCACATGCTCCAAAAGAGATGTAGAAAAATCATCAGTTGCCTGTTGCTTGTAATGACAATAATGAAAATAGCCTATATAACAATAATGGTTATATATAATTGGATACTGTACAAATTAAAATATTGCATTAGAGAAATGTATGCTTTAGTTATAAATCTCAGAAATATTCTTTTTTCTTTGGTTTTTTTTATTGTTATTCAATTACAGTTGTCTGCATACTCTCCCCTCCCCTCCCCCTCCAATCCCACCTCCCTTTACTGCCCCCCTCCCCACCCTTGGTTCTGCCATGTGTCCTCTATAGTGGTTCCTGAAAACTCTTCTCCCCATTGTCCCCTCCCCCTGGCTATTGTTAGATTGTTCTTAATTTCAATGTCTCTGGTTAAGTTTTGCTTGCTTTTTACTTTTGTTGATTATGTTCCGGTTAAAAGTGAGATCATATGGTATTTGTCCCTCACCGCCTGGCTTACTTCACTTAGCATAATGCTCTCCAGTTCCATCCATGCTGTTGCAAAGGGTATAAGCTCCTTCTTCCTCTCTGCTGCGTAGAATTCCATTGTGTAAATGTACCATAATTTCTTAATCCATTCATTTGTAGATGGGCACTTAGGTTGTTTCCAGCACTTGGCTATTGTGAATTGTGCTGCTATGAACATTGGAGTGCATAGGTTCTTTTGAACTGGTTTTTCAGGGTTCTTAGAGTATAATCCCAGTAGTACAATAATACCCTGCTGAGTCGAAAGGCACTTCCATTTTCATTTTTCTGAGGAAAATCCATAGTGCTTTCCACAGTGGCTGCACTAGTCTGCATTCCCACCAACAGTGCAGTAGGGTTCCCTTTTCTCCACATCCCCTCCAACAGTTATCTGTTGCTTTGTTGATGATGGCCGTTCTGATTGGTGTGAGGTGGTATCTCATTGTGGTTTTAATTTGCATCTCTCTGATGGCTAATGATATTGAGCATCTTTTCATATGTCTCCGGGCCCTCTGTATGTCCTCTTCCAAGAAGTGTCTGTTCGTGTCTTTTGCCCATTTTTTAATTGGGTTTTTTGTCTTCCTGGAGTGGAGTCATATGAGTTCTTTATATATTTTGGAGATCAAACCCTTGTCCGTGGTATCATTGGCAATTATGTTATACTGTTGGTTGTCTTTTTATTTTAATACTGTTTTCTTTAGCCCCACAGAAGCTCTTTATTTTGATAAAGTCCCATTTGTTTATTCTTTCCTTTAAGTCCCTTGCTCTAGGGGACATATCATTGAAGATGTTGCTGTCTGGGATGTCTGAGATTTTCCTACCAATGTTTTCCTGTAAGAATTTTATGGTGTCACGACTTATATTTACGTCTTTTATCCACCTTGAATTTATTTTTGTGTATGGTATAAGCTGATGCTCAAGTTTCATTTTTTTGCAAGTAACCATCTAGATTTCCCAACACCATTTGTTGAAGACGCTATTTTTATTCCATTTCATGCTTCTGCCCCCTTTGTCAAAGATTAATTGCCCATAGAGACTTTGTTTTATTTCTGGGCTCTCTATTCTGTTCCATTGGTCTATCTGTCTGATTTTATGCCAGTACCAAGCTGTTTGATTACAGTGGCCTTGTAATACATTTTGATATCAGAAATTGTGATCCCTCCTGCTTTGCTCTTCTTTCTCAAAATTGCAGCTGATATTTGGGGTCGTTTATGGTTCCATATAAATTTTTGAAGTGTTTGTTCTATATCTGTGAAATGTGCCATTGGTACTTTAGTAGGTTTTGCGCTGAATCTATAAATTGCTTTTGGTAGTATTTACAATTTGATGCTGTTAACTCTTCCGATCCAAAACACGGTATATGTTTCCATTTGTTTGTGTCTTCCATGATTTCTTTCTTCAGTGCTCTGTAGTTTTCTGAGTACAGTCTTTTACCTCCTTGGTTAGGTTTATACCTAGGTATTTTATTTTTCTTGTTACTGTATCAAATGGGAATTTTTTCCTGATTTCTGCTTCTGATGTTTCATTGTTGGTATACAAAAATGCCTTTGATTTCTGGATATTGATTTAGTATCCCACTGATTTGCCAAATTTATTTATTACTTCGAGCAGTTTTTTGACCGAGTGAATAGGATTTTCTATGTATACTATCATGTCATCTGCAAACAGTGACAGTTTTGTTTCCTCCTTTCCAATTTGGATGCCTTTTATTTCCTTTTCTTGTCTGATTGCTGTGGCTAAAACTTCCAGTACTATGTTGAATAGAAGTGGTGATAGTGGACAACCTTGTCTTGTTCTTGATCTTAGTGGGAAAGATTTTAATTTTTGCCCATTGAGTATAATGTTGGCTGTAGGTTTCTCATATATGGCCTTTATTATGTTGAGGAATGCTCCCTCTATTCCCACGTTGCTAAGTGTCTTTATCATAAATGGATATTGTACCTTATGGAATGCTTTTTCTGCATCTATTGATATGATCATGTGATTTTTGTCTTTGCTTTTATGTGATATATTACGTTTATTGTTTTGTAATATTGTACCATCCTTGCATCCCTGGGATGAATCCCACTGGGTCATGGTGTATGGTCTTTTTAATGTATTGCTGGATGTGGTTTGCTAATATTTTGTTGAGGATTTTAGCGTCAATGTTCATCAGCGATATTGGCCTGAAGTTTTCTTTCTTTGTTGTGTCTTTTTCTGGTTTTGGGATAAGGATGATGCTGGCTTCATAAAAAGAGTTTGGGAGTCTTCCAAAATTCTGGATTTTTTGGAATGGTCTGTGAAGGATAGGGGTTAGTCATTCCTTAAATGCTTTGTGGAATTCTCCTGTGAAACCATCTGGTCTAGGGCTTTTGTGTGTCAGGAGTTTTTTGATTACTACTTCAATTTCATCTGCTCTTATTGGTCAGTTCAGGTTTTCTGCTTCTTCTTTATTAAGTTTTGGAACATTATATTTTTCTAAAAAATTGTCCACTTCTCCTAGGTTTTCATATTTCTGGGCATACAGTTCTTCATATTAGTGTCTTTCAATCCTTTGTATTTCTGTGGCATCAGTTGTAATACCTCCTCTTTCATTTCTGATTGAGTTTATTTGGGTCCTCTCTCTTTTTTTCTTGATGAGCCTGCTTAAAGGCTTGTCGATTTTGTTTATCTTTTCAAAGAACCAGCTCTTGGATTCATTGATTCTTAGAATTGTGCTTTTAGTCTCTATGTTGTTTAATGCTGCTCTGATCTTGTTTATATCTCCTTCTACTTGCTTTGGGTTGTCTTTGTTGTTGTTCCTCGAGTTCTTATAGGTGTACGGTTAAGTTGTTTGTTTGAAATGTTTCTATTTTTTTTAGGTAGGCCTGTATTGATATGAACTTCCCTCTCAGGACTGCCTTCGCTGTGTCCCATAACTTTTGGGTTGTTGTTAGTTCATTTTCATTTCTTTCAAGGACCTTTTTGAATTCTTCCATAATCTCATCCTTGACCTATTCATTGTTTAATAGCATGCTATTCAAGCTCCATGATTTTGAGTATTTGGTTTTTTTTTTCTTTGGGTTGGTTTCTAATTTCTGTCCCTTGTGATCAGAGAAAATACTTGATATGATTTCAATTTTCTTGAATTTTTTGAGGCTTGTTTTGTGTCCTATCATATGGTCTATTTTCGAAAATTTTCCATGTGCATTTGAAAAGAATGTGTATTTATCTTCTGTGGGGTGAAAGGCTCTGTATATATCAGTTAAGCCCATTTCTTCTAGGTCATTATTCAATGCCACAGTATCTTTGCTGATATTGTGTTTGGAGGATCTGTCCATTTTTGACAGTGGGGTGTGGAAGTCCCCTACTATATTTATCTTGCTATCAATATCTTTCTTGGATTCCTCCAAGATTTTCTTTATGTATTTGGGTGCTCCTGTGTTGGGTGCATATATATTTACAATGTTTAAGTCTTCTTGTTGCATTCTTCCCTTGTATATTATGAAGTGTCCTTCTAGGTCTCTGTTTATGGCCTTTTTTCTTTTGAAGTCTATATTGCCTGATATGAATATTGCTACCCCAGCTTTTTTTTCCTGTCCATTTTCTTGGAATACTTGTTTCCATCACTTCACTTTCAGTCTGTGTAAGACTTTTGTCCTGAAGTGGGTCTCTTGTAGGCAGCATATGTGTGGATCATGCTTTCTTATCCACTCAGCTATTCTATGTCTTTTGATTGGAGCATTTAAATAATTTATGTTTAAGGTTATTATTGATAGGTACTTATTAATTGCCTTTTTTTTGTATCTGTGTTCTTCTCTCTATCTCTTTCCCTTCCTTTCCTTAATTCAGTCCCTTTAGCATGTCTTGCAGAGATGATTTGGTGGAGGTGTATTCTTTTAGACTTCTTTTGTCTGGGAAGCTCCTTATTTGGCCATCTATCTTGATTGAGAGCCTTGCTATGTAGAGTAGTCTTGGTTTCAGGCCTATGGTTTTCATTACTTGAAATATTTTTTGCCATTATCTTCTGGCTTGAAGTGTTTCCATTGAGAAATCAGCTGCTACCCTTATCGGGGCTCCCTTGTATGTTACTTCCTGTTTCTGCCTCGCTGCCTTTAAGATTCTCTCTTTATCTTGGAACTTTGCCATTTTAATGATGATGTGTCTTGAAGTGGGCCTGTTTGGGTTCCTTTTGATTGGGACTCTCTGTGTTTCTTGGATTTGTGTGACTTTTTCTCTCATCAGATTAGGGAAGTTTTCCATCATTACTTTTCAAATAGGTTTTCTATCTCTTGCTCCTGTTCTTCTCCTTCTGGTATCCCTATTATACGAATATTATTATGCTTCATGTTGTCCTGCATTTCCCTAATACCTCTTCATTCTTTCTGAGTCTCTTTTCCTTTTCTAGCTCTTTTGCGTGTTTTTTTCTATCTTGTGCTCTAGCTTGCTGATCCGATCCTCTGCTTCATCGAGCCTTCTTTTGATTCCTTCTATTGTGTTCTTCAGTTCAGGTATTGTATCCTTCATTTCCTCTTGGCCCTTTTGTATAGTGTCTATTTCCTTTTTCATGTTGACATAGTGTGCAGTGAGTGCATCATAGTTTCCCTGTAGTTTCTGGTAATTTTCTGTGAGTTCATGGAACTTCTCTAGCTTCTTGGGCTTCCTGAGAACCAAGTCTTTGAACTCAATATCTGACAGTTGTCATGCCTCTGTTTCATTAATCATTCTTTCTGAGGATTCCCCCTTTCCTTTCATTTGGGGATTGCTTATTTGTCTTTACATTGTTTGTGGCACTCTTCTTGGTAGTCTCTGTTTCTCAAATAGATCTGTGAAGTTCTCTGGAGTAGAAAAGTTAATTTTGTGTCACTGTCTCTCTTTTTAGGGCTGACCCTTATCTGGGTCTAGCTCTGTTCTCTTCACAACTCCAGGTTTTAATGTCTCACTTGTGGATAAAGAAGAGAGGGGAAAGAAGAAGGAAAAAAGTAAAAAAAAAATAAATAAAAAGAGGGGAAGACTCAGAATACTAAATGAATGGAAGGAAGAAGGAATTAAAAAAAATAAAGGACAGATAAGAAGGAGGGTGGGGAAACCCACCAACTAACCAACCAACCAACAAACAAAAAAATCTTCTGCTGGCTGGCTTTAAAAGTGTCCTGCCAAGTCTGCTCCCCTTGTCCTCCTGTCTGTGTCAGGCGTCTGACTGTTCAATTTCTCCTGTAATCTTGGTCACTAATATTCATATATGCTGGAATACTGTTGGGTGTTCGCTTGGTCTGGATACACGTGTCTTCTTTAACTCCTTGGTTGTTGGACCTCCACTCAGTTCAGTTTTCTGTCAGATCTGGCTTCCCTTGCCATCTAAATTGCTTTTTTCCCCCTCTTTTGGTTGTGCAAGGAGGTACAGTGTGTCCACCTATGCCTCCATCTTGGCCGGAAGTCTCACATTTTATTTTTAAAAAAACTTCATGATTGGCCCTTTCAGTTGAAACTGAAGCCACCCTACTCCAGACTCTTCCTCCCTCAATAACCTGAGGGTTTTGAGACAGAGAATTATATTTCTGGGCATTACAGAACAGAAAATTAGGATCAGTTACCGAGAAGTTGAAATTGAGATTCAAAGGAAATTGGAGGAATAGTAAAAAATGAAGTAAGATATGGCTCAGGGGATCTAGCAAAATGTCAGCAGACCTGAATAAAGGGAGACATGATACATTTCCCAGTGGCAGGAAACTATTGATAAAAGATTTGAAACAATGATACCTAACTTTCATTAGACATTTTCTCTTCTGAACCAAAATTACCTATCATTTCCCCAAATCACTGCATACATTTTTGTCATATACAACAACTTTTTGATAGACTTGATTTAAGCAATAAAGAAAAAATATTATTTTCCATAATTAGAATGATATAGAACAGAAACTGCATTGACAGTTATAGAAAGCAGAGACATTTAAATTAAGAACAAATGGACATTAACCAGAGGGAAGATGAGAGGGGATAATGGGGGGAAAGTGGTGAAGGCTTTTCAGGAACAACATGAAGAACACATGTAGAAAAACAAGGGAGGTGGGGTCAGGAGTTGGAGCTGGGGATGGCTACAGCAGGGCAGAGAAGTAGGGGGAAAAGGCAGAGAACTGTACTTGAACAACAATAAAATTTAAAAGTATTAAAAAAGTTATAGAAAACAAAATTATACCCAAAATGTAGAAACAAATTGTGACCAACAATTTGGAGAGAGAGTTAAAAGGAGAATAGAACACTTCCCCATACATTAACTTCACACACACACACACACACACACACACACACAGAGTCTTCTCAGGAATGCTTAGCAATTTAGAAATATTGTGGAGCTTGATGATACTCCAACAATACAAGAAATGTGAGACTAAAATCAATTTGTCTAAACTTTAAAGGAAAGAAAAAGGTGAATCCAGAAAGTTGAAGGTGTAGACATTTGTGTTTTGCATATATTATTTCATACAGCATTAATAAAATTTTTAGTAAAATATTATTACCCTAAATCTCATAGCTTTAAAATTTGTGCTAACAGGAGTTTTACAGAATAGAAAATACCCATAGCCAAGAAATATGCACTCAATCTCAATTTTATTGATATGAATCTAAATTAAGATACCGTATTATACTCCTCAGATTCATAAAAATTAAATGTAAAATACACATATTGAAAAGGATGTAGAAGAAGGGAAATAATCATAATACTCATCTGGGAGTATAAATTATATCCTTTGAGGTATAAATTTGGGAATATTTAGTATATTTAAAGATATGCATAGTCTGTGACTCTGCAAGTCTACTTTTCAGTGTATAACCTATAGAACTGTCACAAATATGAACAATTCTCATTGCAGCATTGTTTATAATAATGACAGACAGGAAACAACTTGAATGTGTATCAATAGGGTGAATAAGCAGCACCACAGTCTTATAATGGAATAGTATAAAATAATAAAAAATGGATGGATTGGTCAAAAATATGGATATCAAAAATATAATGTGTTATCCTGTCCAGGTAGCTCAGTTGGTTACAGCATTGTCCTAATACACCAAGTTTGTGGGTTCAATGCCCAGTCAAAGCATATACAAGAATTAACCAATGAATGCATACATAAGTAGAACAGGAAATTGATGTCTCTCTCTCTCTCTCAAATTAATCAATAAAAAATAATGTGTTTAAAAAGCTAGTTTCAGAAAGATATCTGTTTGTGTGTGTATATAAGATACCATTTATATAAAACACAAAATTACAAAGCAATGCTAAATGTTTTCATGTGCATGTATACATCAAACACATATAAACAAAAGATGACATCAGCATATGGTAGGTTAGGAAGCTACAGGCTTTACAACCTGTACAGACATTACAACATTATGCCATGGAGATAAAAAAAAAAAGACCATAGGGGATATTATTAGGAATTATATGCCATCAAATTGGACAATCTAGAAGAAATAGATAAATTTCCACACACATACAATTATCAACACTGAATCAAGAAGAAATACAAAGTCTGAACATGCTAATAACAAATAAAGAGAGTGAGTCAGTAATAGAAAACCACCCAACAAACAAAAGCTCAGGACGAGATGCCTTCACATGTAAATTCCACCACATGTTCAAAGATGGATCAATACCTTAAACAATTCCACAAAATAGAAGAAGAGAGAATATTTCAAAACTCATTTTATGAAGCCAGCATTACCCTGATATCAAAGACAAAGATATTGCAGGAACTGAAACCTACAGGCCAATAACCCTGAAAAACAGGGATGCAAAAATCTTTAACAGAACACTAGCAAACTGAATTGAACAGCACATTAAAAGGATCACACACCATGACCAAATGAAATTTATCCCTGGGAGTCAAGGATGCTTCACATGCATAAATCAATCCATGTGATTAACCACAGTAACAGAATGAAGGATAAAAATAACATGATCATTGCACTAGATGCAGAGAAAACATTTGATAGAGTTCAACATCCTTTCATGATAATAACTTTCAATAAATTATGTATAGAGAAAACTTATCTCAGCATAATAAAGGTCATATGTGAAAATCCCACAGCTAACATCATAGTCAATGATGAAAAACTGAAAGCTTTTCCTTTAATATATGGAATAAGGCAACGATGTCCATGGTTGCCATTTTTATTGAACATAGTACTTGTAGTCCCAATTAGAGAAACTGGACAAGCAAAAAATAAAAGGCATCCATGTCGTGGGGATTTCATCCCTGCCGAAACCCGTGGGTGACCGCAACTTGATGCGTGAAAGAATCTCATACCGAGACACGCGGGGAAAGGAGAGTCCGGGGCCACGGGACCAATTCCTCCATCTCAGAAAAAGGCCTCGTGGCTAGCTTAGCCAGGGTTTTTATTAGAAGCTTTAGGACATATTTACATTGGATTGATTATTCATGGGATTATACAGAACAGGGGTAGGATTACTCATTAGCAGAGCATTAGGATGTAAATTCAGGTCTGGTGGCAGACAGGACCAGGGTAATATATTAAACAGGGCTCAGCAAGCCAGAATTTCTTAAGATACATCTTTGCCAAATTCCCATTAGAGAGTTCCCACTCCACAGACATGATCCACACTTGCCCACACGGGAATCACATAGAGCTGCGCTCAAAACACGTAAATTCTCAGGACTGTGTGTTTACACACATGTGGAAAGCACTGCCACACATCCAAACCTGAAAGAAAGAAGTAAAATTACCACTGTTTGCAGATGACGTGATCTTGTATGTATGAAACCCTAGACTCCCACCAGAAAAAGAACTAGTAAACAAATTCAGCAAAGTCGCAGAATATAAAATCAACATATGCATATTAGTAATGTTTCTACACATTATCAATAAAGTACCCAAAAAGAAAATAAAGTACATAATGCCATTCACACTAGCAAGAAAAATAATAAAATACTTAGGAATAAACATGACCAAGGATGTAAAAGGCTTGCACACTGAAAACTACAAAGTATTGATGAAAAAATTAAGGGTGAGAAAAATAAATATAAGCATATCTTCTATTCATGGTTTGGAAAAATTAATAATGTTAAATGTCTATACTATCCAAAGTTAATTACATATTCAATTCAATTCCATTAAAAATCACAATGACACTTTTAATAAAAATGTTTAATAAAAAAATTTAAAATTCCAAATTTAATATCAAATCTCAAGGGACTCAAAATAGCCAAAATGATATGAAAAAGAATGAAAATGTTAGAGAACTCAAACTTCCTGATTTCAAAATATATTACTAAGAAATAGTAATCAAAGCAGTATGATACAAATAAATAGAGCGATGAAATAATATAGAGAGCTCAGAAATAAACCCTAACTTATATAGTCAAATGATTATTTTTAAAAATGTTTTTACGTAATCTTATCCTGAAGACATGCTTACTGATTTTAGAGAGTGGGATAGGGAAGGAGAGAGGGAGAGAAATACCAATGCAAAAGAGAAACATCTATCCATTGTCTCTCACACACACCCCACCAGGGACCGCCCCCACAACCCAAGCATATGCCCTAGCCAGGAACCAAACCCAGACATTTTGTTTTATGGGACAAGACTCCTACCAACTGAAACACACCAACCAGGGCTCAGATTGTCTTTATCAGGAATGTCAAGGCCACTCAAAAGAAAAAGAACAGTCTCTTCAACAAATGCTGCTGAGAAAAGCACATATCCAAATGTAAAAATATGAAGTTAGACCCTTATTTTACACCATACACAAAAGTTAACTCAAAATGGATTAAAGATGTAAACGTAAGACCTAAAACTATAAGTGCTGGAAGAAAACATAAGGTTGAAAAACTTCATGACATTTCACTTGGCAATGATTTCTTGGTTATGACACCAAAACACAGGCAATAAAAGTAAAAATAGATAAACAGGACTATAGCAAATTAAAAAAATGTCTGTGCATCAAAGAACACATTCAATAGAATGAAAATGCAACCTGTGGAATGGGGGAAAATATTTGCACATCATATATTTAATAAGGGTATAGTATCTAGAATATGTAAAGAACCCCTACAACTCAACAAAAATCATCTAACCTGATTAAAATAATGGACAAAGTACTTGAATAGATATTTCTCCAGAGATGATGTACAAATGACCAACGATCATATGAAAAGATCTTTAATGTCTTAATCATCAGATAAATGAAAATCAAAACCACAATGAGATATCACCTTATGAAATATCACCCATTAGGTTGGATATGATAAAAAATGAGAGTTACAAGTGTTGATGGGGTTGTGGATACATTGGAACCCTTGCGTGTTACTGGTGTTATGGAAAATTCACTCACACGCGGTAGAGATGGTAGAGCACAACACTTTATTATGCGTACGGGCTCAGAGGAGAGATTCCAGATCCTGAGGAAAGGAAAGGGACAAAGGAAAGGGACTGGCTTATATACGTTCAGGCAGTGGCGGGAAACTACGTGGCAGAAACTGATTACAAGAGCCAGGAGCGGAAGTTAGGTCTAGCTACCTTATTTGGGAGACAAAGAACAAGGCACACGGGCTTGGGATGAAGGTTCAAAGTTCCCTGGAAATGCAGAGGAGCGTATATCACTTGAGATGAGCAAACACTTCTGCATTCCTAGATAACGACCTGGAAGAGAGGAGGCTACTCTTCCTTCCAGACACAAGATTGCAAAGCGCTAAGGACTGGTTAGGCATTACAGGATACAAAGAAACTACAAAAGGGTTAGCTACAGGTTACAATTTTACTGACATTTGGCCAGGGGTCACAGCATGCCCTCTGGGCTTATTCCTATTTCAATGCTTCTATAAAACTTATAATATTCCTAGTAAAAACTCATAACACTGGTAGGAGTGTAAGATGGTGCAATCACATGGAACAGAGTATAAGGTCCCTCAAAACATTAAAAATACAACTAATATATGATCAAGCAATCCCACTTTTGGGTATATATCCAAAAGAACTAAAAGAAGGATCTCAAAGAAATACTTGCACATCACAGTTTTTGGTAATACTATTTAGACAGTCAAGAAGTAGAAGCAACACAAATGCTTGTGGACAGACAAATAAATAAACAAAACCTGATATATACATATAGGGTAATATTATTCAGCCTTAAAAAGAAAGAAAATCTTGTCAGATAATTACACGGATGAACCTTGAGACATTATGCTTGATTAAATCAGCCAGTCACAAAAAGACAAATACTGTATGACTCCACTTATATGAGGTATCTAAAGTAGTCAATTCCTAAAATAAGAAAGAAGAATAGTGGTTAACAGTGGCTAGAGGGAAGGGGGAAAGGACAATTGTTTAATGGATATAGAGTTTCAGATTTGCCACATGAAAAATGCTAAAATGTATTTTATAGCAATGTGAATGTACTTAATACTACTGAAGGGTACATTTTAAAATAGTTATGATGATAAATTTTATGTTACGTGTTTTCATTACTGTAAAAATGTCATATAAATACATGCATGGGATGGATACACACCAACTCCAGGGCAGTAATTATTTCTGTGGAGGAAAAGACATGAATGGGATTACAATAGGATAAAATTTTATTTATTATCAATAAATCTGAATCAAATGTGTAAAACACGATGTAAAACACGATGGAGAGTACATGTTGGTGTTTGTTGTATTATATTTACACTTCTGTATTCAAAATATTTTATAATTTCCCTAGGTGTTTTATTGAAATCCTAAAATTTATTAAATGTATTGTCTGAGTCTTCACAAATAATAAAGGGAGAAAAGGTATTTCAGTGTAGGTCTACCTAATTCTAAATTCCTTAAGAGATACCCTTGTTCTAAACTAATGATTATATAAATTTTTACTTAAATGGCTGAGAGCACCTACAATGGTGGCCTAATTTTATTACCTTCTCATATAATGTGATCAGCACTTTACAGGGTGCCTCTGACTTAGACTATTGATAACCAGCTAAGTAAATTGTTTGTTGAATGTGCCCAGTGTTTCCAAACTAATTTCTTCCTAGTTCTTACTCGCATACAACATATCATTGTTATCCTTTTTTATTGTTGTTCAAGTACAGTTTTCTGCCTTTCCCCCCCACACCAGCCCTCCCCACCTCCCCTTTCTGTTTCCAACCCCCTTGTTATTGTTCATGTGTCCTTTATAATTGTTCCTGCTAACCCTTCACCCTTTTCCCCTGAAATTCACTCCCCTCTCCCCTCTGGTCATTGTAAGCCTGTTTTCAATTTCAGTGTCTTTGGTTATATTTTGCTTGTTTGTTTGTTATCTTTGCTTTATACATACGATTTACCTATCTATTAAGAAATCCTAAATGTGGCCTATGGAAGATGGCAGTGAGGTAGGTGGGAGCTAAACCCACTTGCTCATGCATCCAACGGGGATACCTAGCTGATCTTCCAAAGAACAGAGTGAACAGCTGAAAGAATCCCAGTGGATATGAAGTTTGGAAGACAAAGGTTGCAGAGGACACTTAAAAATGGACAGTAAGGAGATTTCATAGGCTAATGGGATGGTCCTGGGCTCTGCGCTGGATGCCTCAGCTGCCACAGGAACATTGGAGGAGAGTCAGGTCAATGTTGCAACTTAGAAGCTCCCTCTCCTCCCACAGCTGGGAAGTTACAGACCTGCACCACAAGAGACCTGGATGCTTGAAGTCACTGGGTGTGGGGGATAAATACGCAGTAAGAGGCACACAGCCAGGGGCCTACCCTGGCTAGGACTGTAGTTGCAGCTGGGGCAGTACCAGAGAAATTGGGGAGTTGGGTGACACCTGGAGATGGGAGAAGAGATGGGCAGCAACTGGCAGTAACCAGTCTCTGGACTGGTCAGAGAGTTGGTCTGTGTGGAAAGTTGGGCATTTGTTAGGAATGGACCAGCTGCAACCATGGGGAATTCTCTCAAAAGAGGATCCAGCCACTGTGTACATAAGAGTTCCTTAACTCTCAAGTGCAGTGGCCAGGCCAGTGAAGAGGGCAGAGGAGGGGCACAATTTGCTTCCACTCAGGATACCTCACTGCATCAAAGAGGAGCAGCACTGGCTCAGAGAGGCAGCAGGGCCCAGAGAGACTCAATTCAATAGGGGAACTGAGCTGCCCTGATGGGACCTTGCCCAGGCCAAAAAAAGAAGGAGGAGGAAAGGTGTGATTTGCTCCCACTCACTGCTCCTCAAGGACTAAACAAAGGCTTGCACAATGAGATGGATTGCAGGTGCTGGCCTGGCACGCATGGGAAGAGTGGACAGTGTGGGCCGCACAGTGCTCTCAGGACTTGAGCTGGAGTCTAGGCACCTGTGATTATAGTATCCCAGACAGAACCCCCATCCTTGCGGAACCACAGGAAAGGGAAAAAACGGAACCCAGCCACCCTCTGCCTGCAGCATCTGGGAACAACAGCAGAACCCACTTGGCAGGTTTAAAGTCTGCAAGATGCTCTTTTTTTTCCCCCCCTAAGGGTAAGACGATAAGACCTGGAGCTGTGAGAAAACCAGAGGCAGATCCAGAAAGAAGTCAGAAGGCAAACAGCAACAGCTGAGACAAATTTAACTTGGCCAGCCTTCAGAACTTGCATTTTATTTTATTTATTTATTTATTTTCTTTCTGTTTAATTAGCTTTCTTGTTTTGATTTCAATGTTTGATTTGTTTTCTTTATTGTACCTTATATATTGCATTCTAATTTTTCTTCTTTCACTTCAAGAGTGTTCCAATAACACACTACTCTTGGTCTTTACTTTTTATTATTTTTATTCAGAATATATATTTATTACCATATTATTGTTATTCCAAATCCCACACAGCACCTTTCCCTGGTCTTAATCGACTTTGCCATCTTCCTGAGCCTTATTACTGTTGTGGTTAATATAATTCTCTCACACACAACACCAAGTTGCTATCCCTTACTCTCACTATATCTCACCATCGCATAAACACTCTGCTTTCTGGTTTCAGCTAACACTCTTCTTCCCTTCTAATAAGAATCTTATCTCCTTTTTACCTTTTATAAAAAGTGACTAGTTTGGTGAAATGTCATGGTTATTACTGTCCTTCTTCAAAGGATCTCCTCTCTCTTCACTACTTGTTAGTAGTTTAAATTCCATAGAATACTCTCCCGCTGTCTTACTCCATTTCACCTTCAGCCTGCCCCTGATCAGTTGAGCAAGGAATTTTACCTCATGTTTTCTCTCCCCCTTTTTCCTTTTTTCTTTCTCTCTTTCTTTTTTCCTCTCTCTCAATCTGGGCTTTACTCCTTACTCTTATTAGTTTGCTTCCCCTATCCTCTCAAAATCATTTTTCTTTACCGTAGACATCTCATATTCACTTTTCACTTTTCTCCAATAGTCTTATTCCCATTCTACCTTTATTAAATTTCATTCAACTGGTGTTGCTATTGACTTTTCTGTGGCTTTTTTTGCAATTTTGCTTCCATTTGTCCAGTACCTTTTCAATTTTACTTCAAACCTCATAGTATATTCTTCCTTCTTCTTAGCCCATTGATCCCATTATTGTTTTGTGTTTTAATTATGTTGAAAAGTTTCCTTTCTCCTTTCCTGGCCTCAATTCCATCCCAACTCTTATCAATTCTCCTCCCTCTTACCACACAACAACATTTCCCCCCTTGAAGTCATCTCATATTCCCTTTGTCATATAACATATTACCCACAATTTTCCTTCATATTTATTAAACTTAGTTCTATTGTGGTTGAGACTGCTGAGGTGGTAGAGGGGTTCTTTTGCTGGTGTAGGTTTGGTGGTCTGGTAATACTGCTTTGTTAACCAAAACTGTACAACAGCATACAAGACAAAGTAGGAGTTGAAATTACCAGTAAATCCTCAGGAAGGGAGAACCCAGCAAAAAACGGAGCCACCAACAGGTAAAGTCCAAGTACAACAAGAGGGCACACACAAACAGAAGAAAGGGCAATCCTAGAGCATCCAGACAAGGAGATCAAAGAGACCACACCACTGAGTCACACAGAGCTCCTACCACATAAGTTTACCCTACAAAGACAGCTGGCAAATAAGATCATCAGGAACCATAGAAACAAAAAAAAGCCACCAAAAATGGGAAGACAAAGAAAGAACCCACAATAGAAAAGAATGGAAGATTCCCCAGTAAACAAGTAAATGAAATCGAGGCAAGGAAACTATCACATATACAATTCAAAAGAATGGTTATAAGGATGTTCAAGGAACTCACAGACAACTACAAGGAACTGAGTGGGAACTACAACAGTATGAAAAAGGAAATTGAAACTATAAACAAGAACCAGGAAGAAATGAAGAATACAACATCTAAAATAAAAATACACTTGAAGTCATTACAAGCAGGTTGTATAAGGCAGAGGACAGAATTAGGGAGCTGGAAGACAAGGTAGAAAGAAATGCCCAGGTAGAGCAGCTACATGAAAATAGATTTAAAAATATGAAGATAGCTTAAGGGGACTGCAAGACAACATGAAATGCAGCAACATTAGAATCATAGGAATACCAGAAGGAGAAGAAAAGGACCAAGGGATAGAAACCGTGTTTGGAAAAATAATGATAGGAAACTTCCCTAACCTGGAGAGGGAGAAAGCCATGCAAGTTCAGGAAACAGAGAGGGTCCCAACCAAGATGATGCAAAGAGTCCTACTCCAAGACACATCATAATTAAAGCTGACTTCTCAACAGAAATGCTACAAACCAGAAGGGAATGGCAAGAAATATTCGAAGTAATGAAAAGCAAAGGCCTGCAACCAAGACTACTCTCCCCAACAAAGCTCTCAATTAAAATGGGAGGCAAAAAAGGAGTTTGCCATAAAAAAGCAGTCTCAAAGAATACACGTTCACCAGACCAGCATTGCAAGATATGCCAAAGGTACTGCCTTAAAAAAAAGGAAGAGAAAGAGCATGAGAGAGAAGAACACAGGTACAAAGGGGGAAAATGAAAAAGAACCTATCAAAAATAACTTTAAATGTTAATGAATTAAATGAATCAATCAAAAGACATAGGGTAGGTGAATGAATAAAAAAAACATGACCTGCACATATGCTGCCTACAAGAGCCCCACCTCAGAAAAAGAGACCTACACAGACTGAAAGTGAAAGGTTGGAAAAAAAATAATGCAAGCAAATGGACAGTAAAAAAAACTGGGGTAACAGTACTTATATCGGACAAAGTAAGCTTTAAACCAAAGGCCAGAGAAGGACACTTCATAATACTCAAGGGAATAATTTATCAAGAAGACATAAAAATTATAAATAACTAAGCACCCAACATAGGAGCACCCTAATACATACCGAAAATCTTGGAGGACTTCAAGAAAGATAGACACAGCAACACACTTATACTAGGGTATTTTAACACCCCATTGTCGTCAATGAATAGATCTACCAAACAAAATATCAACAAGGATATTGTGGCATTGAATAATGCCCTAGACCAAATGGAATTAACCAATATATACAGAACATTCATCTCAAAGCAGCAAAATGTATGTTCTTTTCAAAGGCACATGGAAGATTTTCAAAGATAGCACACAAAGAAAGCCTCAATAAATTCAAGAACATTGACATCATATCAAATATTTTCTCAGACCACAGTGGCCTGAAATAGACACCAACCTCAAGGAAAAACTCAAAACATCCAAATACATGGAGACTGAATAACAGGTTACTAAAGAAATGAATGGGTAATTATTGAGATCAGGAAGAAATCATAATGAAGGAAGATGGCGGCAAGATAGGTGGGAGCTGAGTCCACACCCCTCTGCCAACTGGTGAAACACCTAGCCAATCTTCTGAGGAGCAGAGCGAACAGCCAACAGTATTCCAGCATATATGAAGATTGGAGACCAAAATCATAGGGGACATTGAATGATTGGACGGTAAGGAGAGTGCTTTGGGACGATAAGGTTCCTGGGACGAGCGCAGGGACTGGGGCAGGCTGCAGCCCCAGGCCCAGCACCCACTGGGTCTGCTGCAAGATTCTTGGGAGAGAGCCAGGCTGGGCTGTGTGAGAGCCCAGGTGCTTATTTGGACCAGTGGGCTAAAATAGGAAGAAGTTTTCAAAAAGAAAAAAAAAACACGTTGAGGGAGGTGAGAGGAGAGGATGCAGACAACTGTAATTGAACAACAATAAAGTAATTAAAAAAAAAACAAAGGAAAAATGAGGCACTCCACGGCTGTTTGGGGAATACTCCACAGTAGCTGTCCGATTACTACACCCCTGCCACCCGCAGTCCCAGGGTTGGTGCACGCCCAGTGATCAGAGGCCCAGGGTGGCCTGCCCACACACACTCCATAAGAACTGGGGAGGTGTGCAACCAGTGGCTTGCCTGACCTGGCAGTGCTTGAGTGAGCCCAATCCAGGGAAATTGGGGACAGTGCGCACCCAGTGATCCGTGACGTCGAGGCGGCCTGCCCGAACTCACTCCAAAAACACCAGGAGCGGTGCACACAGGTCTGTGGAGCTTATGCCTGGGGCACTAGGGAAGAAGCGCCTCCCACCCAGCCCCTGCGCCCGGAGCTCTTCAGGGCCCACTAGCTCCATAGGAGATTGGCAGAAGTGCCCTGAAGAGGGAAGCTGCAATCCTGGGAAAGACTTGACTCAGTGGGAGGCTAAACTACCTGGAAGGGGAGCTGAGAGTACCTAGCATCTAGGCCAGCAAAGAGCAAGAAGGCGGTATGTGAGTTGCCCCGAATTGGTGCACCTCAAGAACAGCACAACTGGTGGACTAAAGGCCTAGGCTGGGCACAGAAGGGCACCTAGGAACTGGGCTGGAGGCTGGACAACAGTGAAGAGTGAAGGGAGAAAAGTGAAACCAATCCCTCCTCAGCCTGACACAGCCAGGAAGACAAGAAGAACAGGTCTGACTGGTTTAAACCCAACAGAAGGATTTTTTTGTTGTTTCTGTTTTTTTTATTCCTTCTTCCTTTCTGTTCATCTTTCTATTTTTATTCCTTCTTCCTCGCTTTCCTGTATTATTCCTTGTTCCTTCATCTTTTATTTTTTTAATCTAAAAATTTTCCCTTTAGTTCCTTCTTACTTTCTTTCCTTCTTTCTTTTTTATTCCTCCTTCTTTCCTTTCTTCTTTTCCTATTTTTTTAGTCCTTCTCCCTTCCTTCCTTCCATTTTTTTCTCTTCTTTTCCCACAGGCGAGACATTAAAACCTGGAGCTGGGAAAAGATCAGAGTTAGACCCAAAGAGGGGTGATCCCAAAAAACAGAGACAGTGAGACAAATTTCACTTTGATACTCCAGAGAACTTGCATGGTGGGAGCGGTGAACACCAGTACACTTGCTGGAAGAGGAAATCCACCAACAAAAGAACCACCAACAGAAAACAACAGAAGAAGATGAAGGAGGTAGTAGAACCCATACTAACCTCAATCCAGGACAACCTATAAATACAACCAACTGGTGGAGAAATTACCCACACAAACAACTGAACAAGAGTGACAGAGAAGCCTCAAAACCTTGTTCACACAGAAAAATCAGCTTCAACACAACCTGTCCACACCTGCACAACAGAATACAAGGCATGGTGGACAGAGTGACCCTCAGTTAACCCGCTGGAGGAAAGGAACCACCAAAGAAAGACCCAAAAACATTCAAAACCCAAAGACATACAGAGAGACAACATAAACAACAGCCAAGACTGTGAGCTCAGAAGATTAAGGAGACTGCACCACTGAATCTCACAGGCATTCTACCATAGAACTCCATACCATAAACACAGGGAGACAGAACAGAACAATTTAAGAAGCAGAGGCTAACAAGAAGAGTCTCACAAACAATGGGAAGACAAACAAACAATCCCCAAATGAAAGGAAAGGAAGAAGCCCGAGAAAGAATGATAAATGAAACAGAGGCAAGTCAACTATCAGATATTGAGTTCAAAGCATTGGTTCTCAGGAAGCTCAATGAGCTCACAGAGAATTACCAAAAACTACATGGAAACTACAACAAACTCACTGCAAACTATATCAACATGAAAAAGGAAACAGGAACTATCCACAAGGGCCAAGAGGTAATGAAGAATACAATTTCTGAACTGAAGAACACAGTAGAAGGAATCAAAAGCAGGCTCAATGAAGCAGAGTTTCGGATCAGCGAGCTGGAGGACAACGTAGAAAAAAAAAAAACACCCAGAAAGAGCAAGGAAAGGAAAAGAGGCTCAGAAAGAATGAAGAGGGATTAAGGGAAATGCAGAATACATGGAACATAATAACATCTGTATAATAGAGATACTGTAACAGGGATATTATAACCTTAGAATATTTTGAGTCCTGTTAAAAAATGTAGTAAGTAGTAAAATAGAAACAGGCCTGGAGGGCAAGCTGTGACTCCTAGCCAAATGTTAGTGAGATTGTAATCTGTAAATAACTCTTTGTACCCTGCAGCTTTTGTCAAATAGCTTAAGGGTGCTTGCTAGGTTTGCAGTCAT